>CABEEJ010002670.1:0-84324 GCA_901482245.1 Timema douglasi
CTGATGCATGTATAAGTGAGTACGTTCAACCCTTCCCCTCAATGCCCTAGTATTCTGATGCACTACCAGGGGGGATGCCCCTAGCCTCCAAAATACATTCTCCTCACTGCCCTAGTATTCTGATATACTACAGAATCATACCCCCACCACCGCGGTAACAATACCCGCGCACCTCCCCGAGTCTACAACATATCACCCTTTCCATTAATTTCTCCGCCGCGCCTTAGTATACTGGGTTTAAGCCTACTAACAATGTTATCTTGTATATCCATTTATACCTTTTACTTTTAATAGATTTTCATATTTAAAAATTGTAACTATCATTTTAGATTTGAGTTAAGAATTTGATAGAATGCTCTAGAAAAAACTAACAAATAATAGAAAAATTATGATTTAATGAATTGGACGGTTTCAGGATTGGTAGATATATATTAGGTGACATTAAAATTTAAAAAAGATTGATTATAATTTGCTTCTAATGAACAACCAATTGCAAAATATGAAAATTGTAAATATATTAATATAGCATCATCAACAGAACTAAAACATAAGTTGATGGATGACAAGTCTAAAATACATGTATTACATGTTAAAAAGTATTACAAAACAAGGATACCATAAAGTAAGGACAAAACAGTTTAAAGTTCAATTATGGTATAGATAAAAATTATAAAATTAGAATTTGTAGATTAACATCTGCCCTTTGAATTTAAAATAAAGTGATTATGTGGTCTTGTCACTAAGATTAGAAGAATATAATATATAGTGGACATAAACAAGGTTTTAAGTCTTAATATATTAGGGTAAAACATCATGAATTTTTAAAGTGGTGTATAGAATCTAAGCCTTATCGTATTCCAAGCCCCATTACTCCTTTTTATATCAGCAATTGAAAGATGCTAATTGCTGATATAAACTGTCTAATTCATTAAATCACAATTTTTCTATAATTTGTTATAGTTTTTACAGAGCATTCTATCTAAGTCTTAACTTTAAATATTACTACTCTTTACTTTAAACAACTTTAGAATCTTTTCTAAAATGTTATCATCTTATATGTTTTCTGTGTACAGTTTTTGATCCATCAATAAAAAAATTGTTCTTGTCAAACAACAATTCAATTACTTATTAATATAGTTCTTTAAAAATGTTAACAATCAAATAAAAAATTTTTTTACTTACTTATTCAATTAAATAAAAATATTTGCAAATTACACATTGTAGCTGCATAATATTATCAAGACCTCACGTAGATTTAGTATATATCTGTTATTACAATTATTATTTAGTAAGTGGCTTATTATTCTAATTAATTAATTTTGACTTTTAATTTAAATAAATTGTGTCTCCTCTATCAATTTATTTATCTTGAATAAAAGACTTAAATATTTTTATACCTATCTAGTTTTAATTGTATGTGATATTTAAATGTGTTACTCATATTAATTGTTTAGATATTCTCCTTACTACAATTATAATAAATATTACTAAAACTGTATAGTTGGTTTTTGTGTAAGAAAATAATTTGATGAAAGTCTACCGACGGTTAAATTTTGAAAATTCAAATTATTTCTAAAATGGATCTAGTGATTTTACTTATAATTTGTAGCTGGTAAATGTTTATTGTGCCAAATAAAACAGTATTATTTTCTGGAAAGTATTCGTTTGAGGGTAGTTTACTTCTTACAGCTTAGATTAATAATTTTAAAATATTTTAAAAATGGTTCTAATGGTTTGGTTAAAAATGGGTATTTGTTGGGATTTTAAGGAGATACATAAATTTATATATTTGTTTTTTTCTTTAAAAAAAAATGTTTAACCAATAAATTTATTATTTGAACAAATTAAATAATTTCTTCTTCAAACCAATTTCAACCATTTTATTCAAAATTGATATCTGGGAATTGTTTAACATAATCATTAATAATGAATGCTTATTTTTTTAAATTAATTTATTTAAAGATCGCCTACTCGCAACTATTTTAGAATATTTAAAAATTTTCTAAAATGGCCTTAAAGATTTAGTTCTAATGAATATATGGGAATTGTTTTTAATATTCAATAAGAATATTATGTTTAAACTTTTTTCAAATTAAAAGTGAATGGCTATTAGAAAATTAAAATTGTTTAAAATACTATAACAACTTTGCTTAAAATTGTTATAAGTAGTGTTTATTGTTATCAACCAGACTGTAGATTTAAGATTGTGTCTTACCATTTATAACATTTGAAGGCTACATGACAGAAAACGTGAAGTCCTACAAGAAAAATTAAGTACATTGAACAATATTGTTATAATTCTTTGTGAGTAAAACTGCTAGGAGTTAGTTAGAATAATTAATTTAACCTCAACTGTTCTGTAACCAATGAACACGTCTACGTCTAACACGATGCATTAGGCATCTCCCTCATCGTTGCGGGTAACAGCGATAAACATAGACATTCCTAAATTCAATTTCGGGTTGTGTGCTAAGCGCTTTACGACTGTTGGACAGGCTAAACAGAGGGAGCTGGTCTACATAGGACATGATAAATTTACTAATTCACCCTTCACAATGGTTAGGTGGTTAGAGTGGTTGACTATGTAACTACTTTTTCATTTCAATAAAATAAAGGGTAGCATACAAACCTAATTAAATATACATATAAATACAGAGTGGAATGTTTGAATCTCAGGTAATAATAAAATACAAGTGCAATAATGAACAAAGAAAGTACAATAAATCCGACTGTAGCTCAGCTACTAAAGAAAACATGAGCTATTCAGACAAAATTAATTTAAGAGCAAACTGAAATTATTAATTATGACTAATAAATAGTTGATTCACGATCAAAATACGATAATTAATCATGACTAATAAATACTGGATATTCAGATTCCTGAGAATTTTCCATTATTGAGGGGAGTATATAAATATAGAAAGCACGAAGACAAAAAACCAAGTGATTGCTTGATATTAGCTTTACTATGCGAGAAGATACAATGTGTCTATGCATATCATCTGAGATTATAAACATGCATAGCGTTACTGTCAGTAGTAGTATGGACATGAAATTGGTGTCACCAGAAAGCACAACTCAAACCCTTTTGTTCCCACCTCCCTGATATTCGATGTGAGCCCGTTGTGTGGTGTGGCATACATCTAGATACACGTGCTCCAGCATGTCTACCAAGGTGGACTCGATGGCTGCAGAGATACATGGTTTGAGGCAGTTGGGGTACAAATACGACACCTTTGATCCAACTGAATAAGAAGAAGCCACAAACAATGAGGTTGGGTGGGTGACCTCGGTGGCCAAGTGCTGAAGACGTTTCCTGCGCACCCAATCTACGACCCTGGCAGTTGCAAATTCAAATGTTCCCGGACATAGAAATTCCAGTTAGATGGTGCTGTATCTTGCTGGAAGCGGAATTCGTTGACTTCCACTCCTCTTCCAATAGTGGAAACAGCCACTCAGTCAGCATATACAGGTTTGTAACCAGTAATGGTCATTTCCAAGAAGAAGAGTGGACCTATACTCTCTGACTCGATTTGTCACGAAATATATTAACCTTCAGGGAGTCACGTTTAGCCTGCATAATGATATGTATATTTCCACTTCCCCACTTGACATCGTGCTTGTTCACCTTTCCACCAACATGGATGGTTGCCTCATCATTCAAAATGATTAGTGACGATAGACCTTCATTCTCCATTAATTTCAGTAAATGTTCGCAGAAAGCGAGTCGTTTTAGAGGGCCATCCGTTTGTAACTTATGTACCATTTGCCATTTTTAAGCTCAAAGCCTTGGATGAGTACGTAAGATCTTACATATGGTAGACATTGGTATCTCTCTCTTCCAGCTAGCTCTGCGTATGGAATTCTTAGGGCTGCGTACAATTGATTCCTGCACACGTTCAACAACTTCAGCACTGACAGGCCGGTGCACTTGATAACCTTTGCTCTGATCACATAGGATATACATCTCTTCTATAGAAAGTCTGAGTAGGGGGAAGTCCCCTAGTGGCGGACACTTAGTTTTTTTATTTTTCCTAAAAACCTTATTTCGAAAAATATTTCTTTATTTAAGACTTAGATAAATAAACATACCTTAAAATCAAAATAAATAAACAAAAATGTTACTACTGCATAAACATATTAAAAAACATAAATTAAACTTTGGTGAAAATAAAAGCAGTTTCTTCAAGTGGCACCTAGTACTGGACAGACTTCACTTCGAACCACTAGCATTGGACAGTTTTAAAACATCTGACACCGATCACATATATAGGCGTCTAAACATTCTGGAATTTCAGCACAGGCTTCATGAGCCCACCCATGGCAGCTGGAGCACAGTATCCAGTCTCCGTCGTAGTCCTCTAAGCACACTACGCAAGTAGTTTTTTGTGTGTGAGATGATTCAATTAATGGCTGCTTTTTCTTAGCTTTCCCTTCATCTTTGTTTTTGGACTTTACTCCTATGGCTTCTTTCCCCTTCTTTACAATTTTTCCTTTGGCGTTTGCGCCTTTGCTTTGTTCCCCTTCCTCTTCTATTGCAGTTTTAAAGTAGGTTTTCATTGTTTTCTTTTCCTCCTTATCATTATTTTCATTAATTTTTTTTCTACAGAAATTTCGTTTGGGGATGATGTTAACATTTCACTTCTTTCACATTATCTTTTCCGAGCAGCTGATCGTTTTTTTTGCAGCATCTGGTAATGGAGACATTTTATGGACAACTTGAATAATATCTGGATCAAAGCTAGTCGATGGCTTGGGATTGCTGATTCTTGTTTCGTTGGTAGAATCTTGAAGCCTCATGGATTCTATAACATCTGAATCAAAGCTAGTCGATGGCTTAGGACTACTGATTCTTGTTTCGTGGGTAGAATCTTGAAGCCTCATGGATTCTATAACATCTGGATCAAAGCTAGTCGATGGCTTAGGACTACTGATTCTTGTTTCGTGGGTGGAATCATTAGGAGAGACCATGGATTCTTTTGAGACCAAATCGCAAGTTGTGGCGGTGCTTTCAGCTATCGCTAAATCATCGGCAGATACGGGACCCTTTCCGCTGTTATCCGTAGTTTTTGAGGAAGTTCCTGGTTCTCCTAATGGAATATTGGTCATGTCAGCTGCCAAATAATCCAGGTCGTAAAATAAATGTCTATCAAAAGGATTAGTGCCTGTGCATTTGACCCAGATGCCGCAATATCCAGTTGAGCAACTTTTGTGAACGCTTCATTGACAAGACCAGCAATGTTGTAGTCGATAAGCCGAGATCCATCATTTTGTCTCATCCACATGTCGCATCGTTGGTTATAGGCATCTTTAAACGGTTTCATGAATATTCTATCTAATGGTTGGATCTTGTGCGTGTTATTTGGTGGTGATCTTATAAAATGAATGTGGTTTTCGCGACAAAAAATGATGACCGCCAGTGTCTTGTGGCTGCAGTGGCCATCCAGTAGAAGCAACACAGGGATCTCTTTAGTTGGGTGTGAGTGTTTTACAAACAGCTGCAACCAGCGTAGGAAGAAATCACTATTCATCCGGCCTTTTGGCTGGGCCACACCCACACTTTCGGCCGGAGCATTAATCATGAGTCTATCATTAATTCTTTGCCTTGTAAACACAAAAAATTGCTGTATGAAGTTGCCGTTAGCGCTCATACAAAACAAGACTTATATTTTTGCCCCTCTCAGCTGAAGTGAGCTTTCCTATTTGACGGACAGCCTTTGGAGCAATAACTTTTTGATGCTTATGTACACAGCTTACTTCAGTTTCATCGCAGTTGTAAATGCTGAAAAGTGTAAACTTGTGCAGTGTTATCAGTCTTTCAAGATTGTCATAAAATAGATCTACTTGTGGTTTGTTAAACCCTACGGCCCGCATCATGCTTGTCGACTCTGCTGATCGCAGTGATATGTCGGGATGTCTATGCATAAAATCATAGTGAAAATATTTTCCTGCAGTACCTTTCTCTTTGTTAAAGCGATGAGGGATCTTCATAGATTCAGCCAAGTCGAAAGCTAATTTCAAAAACTCCTTTTTCATCAACGGCAAACATCTATTTGACAAATCTTTGACGTGGTCCACTAAAACTTGTTCATACTCGGGGGAAAATGTGTTAGTGAGCCTACCGATCTTTGGTTGCAACGTAACTTCTTCCCCACGGTTCAATGCTGATGTTTTATCATGTAGAGTACTTTTTGGAGTGTTGTAGCGCGACGAAGCTTCTCTCAAAGTAAGTTCTCTAGTCAAAACCTTAGTAATTGCAGTCTGTAAACTTGTTTGGTTCCATTTTCCCGTCTATTTCTTCTCTTCCATTTCGATTTTATTTCGTTCTTCTGTCCTCTGAAAAATCGTATAGCAATTATTATAAAAGTATAAATACTGACAAGAAATAATAACATGTTCACTGTCCGGCGCTAAGGGACTACCTTGTGTCCGGTACTAAGGGACAGAGAATCAACAGAATTATACTTTCCATATCAAAACTATTTTGGAAATCTTCAAATACTTTTATAGATTACGATCAACCATTGAACACTACCTTTATTAAAAATAAACATAAACAACTGATCACAAATACTAAGCTGTAACACTCACCTGAATATTATGTGACGCAGTGTCTTCCCGCCAAGAACAGCGAACAACCGCTCCCACTGTTGTCGCATGCGTCACTGGCAAACCGCGTCCCGTGACTTGGTATTGCTACGTCCCCGCACGCCCCTTTCACCCGTCCTTGAATCGCTCGCGTTCTGAGTTGCCGAAATAGTACGAGTGTCCTGCACTTGGAGACGTCAACGAGTTTTTTTTTATAAATTAGATTCCTTATAATCCATTTGAAGTGACCCTCACCTAGATTTTTTAAAATAATTTGGATGCCCTCAGAATCTATTTAAAGTGTTCCTTGCCCCCCCCCCCTTTTTTATTCAAGAAATTTGATGCCACTAGAAGCTATCTGAAATAGTACTCCATCAGCAAATTTTTAAAATTGGATGTATTTTGAATCTATTTAAAAGGCTCCTCACCTGTATATTTAAAAAAATACTAGATACCTTAAGAATATAATGAAATTGGTCTTCCTTTAAAACATTTTTCATTTTAATTGAATGCTTTTAGAAGCTAATTGGAGTGGTCCTCACTTGGATTTAAAAAATAAATATTATATGCATTGAGAAGCTATTTGGAGTGACCCCCTGCTTGTTTTTATGTTATAATCGGATGACTTTATGTGCAATTTCAAGTGATATTGGCCAGGAATCTTTTTTAAAATGAATTGCCTTAGAAGATAATAATTATTTGGAGGGCTTATCGCCTGAGAAAGTTTTGTAAAGTGAATGAATGCTATCTTTAAGCTTAATATAAAAAAAACTTAGGACAATTTCAGGGAGGGTTGAACCCCTTAACTCCTTTCCTTACTCCCATGTGTGTGTATATTTGAGGGGAAAATGACAGCTTAAAATAAACCTATAAAAGAAGAGGGTAAGCGAGGAGGAATGCGGTAAACGTTGCTCTGTTGTTTGTTCAGTAAATGCCGTTCAGTTAATTCTCAACTTGTCCGGGTCCACGCCGGGGTCGACATTTGCTGGCACCATTCGTTTCAGAGGATACTTTGAACGGGGTGTTAAGCAGAGAGAAACTTTTCTCCACAGCGATGTAATATATATATGCGAGGATCTCAGTGCAAGAACAGGTCTTCTCCATCTGCACGAAAACGGTCTATATAAATCTAGGGATTAAAAAAATATTAGTACATAAACGTATATCCCGAATGTGTAATAAAACGAGATGCTAATTTTCTTTATATAAAAAACTATTTTCATTAAAAAATGTATTGTTGTGAGTCAAGTTAAGAATGTATAAAACTGGACTGCGATATGTTTTCTGATCAAAATATTATCATTTATAAATTCTCTCGATTAATCAGCCTAAATTGGGTTCTTAAAACTGAATTATTGGCAGTATTTTCTACACAGTAAGATTGCCTGTCAAGCTGATCATACCAGTAATTTAGTTTCTCTAGAATGTGTCTAAGAATCTCTACTTTACCTATCACAACAAGTAGTCAATACTAAACACCCGCATTGGTGTTCGCGGGGGCAGAGGCTTCTGAAACGCGATAGACTGTGTCTCCTGTGACATGAGACTTTGAGGTCAAGGTTCAAATTCCAGCAGGGTGCACTACTGTGATTTTATCATTCACACCCCACACTAACGCTGGTGCACCACAAATAACCTCCTCTACTTATCCTTGCTTCACATATAAAGCCATTAGAAGTTGATTCATTTGGTGCACGGACTAAGTATTATATCTCATAAAGTCTGATGTGTCGATTACAATGATAATGTATATAGAATGTTGGCTGGGTGAACTGAGGGTGGTTTTTATTAATTTGTTTCCCACTCTCCCGCGAAGCAAATACAGCAACATTAAAAAAAATCTTTCTTCGTTATCCGAAAATTATTAATTCAATAGAATAATGGTATCCCAAACGGTTATTATGAAGTGGTATATGTATATTTTGTATGATATATATATATATATACACATATGTTTACAAAGGATCATTATGTTGATATTAGATTAGATGTGTTTTACATGTAAGTTCCTTACATACCTTGTCTAATAAAATTGCATCTATTGAATATATTTTATTTAGTGAAGAAGCATATTTTGTCGATAGTTTCTTTTAAACGTGAAAGGCGGGGTTGTGTAACTTTTTAAATTACAAATTCATCAAATTCTTTAGAAACTATGCTTTGATTAGGTTGAATATCGAATATCGATATCGAAGGTTTTTATTAATTTTATATTTAAAGTGTATAGAGTTTTTCAATACCCTTATCACTGTGCGCTACTTAGGACTTATAGTCACGCTCGCTCGTTTGACATGCATGGTACTTTTTAATACATGCATGGTACTTCTGAACACATGCATGGTACTTCTGAAACAAGTTGGATTAGTAATCATCATGTATGCTTTACGCTTTAATTTTTTATTTAATGAATCATTACCTTAGCCAGTGATAGTGTGGACCAAGGCATTAGGTTCATATGGTTTGACTTGTCTGGGAGGAGGAGGCCAAGGTTCAAATCTCATTTGGGTGTATTGAGGTGTTTTTCTCAGAATAATTCCTCTTTCTCCCTCCCCATCAATGGCGCTACATTTGTTCTAATTATACTAATTTCATGTATACCCTACTAAACCATTCCCCCTTCCCCGCCCCCTCCCCCGCATTATTATTTTCAACACACATATTGAAGAATAATTATAGACTCTACCATAAAATATGAGTGACTATCGACATTTTTATGAAGAATAAACTAAATTTTCAAAATAAAATATAGCCTATGATACTCGCAGATAATGTAGCTTTATATTGGTAAAGAATTTTTAAAATCGGTCAAGTAGTTTTTGAGTTTATCCACTACTAAAAAAAAAAAATCAAATCTTTCTTCTTTATAATATTATTATAGATTAGTGTAAATACATGGCTAGACGGAGCGGGTAGTAAAACATGTTCCTTGGAAAACTTGAACAAATTCAGGACCCGTTCTCGTGAGTTACTGGCTAGTGTGCTCAACCCTAAGACTAAAGGACCTTGATTTGATTTTAGATGGTGGCGATGAAGATATTTATTTTTGTGTACTGGAAAGGAAGGACAAAGGCGTCTGGGGCTTGGAAATGAGTGAACTGTACTTAGAAATTACTTTCGAAGTAAATACTTTCGAAGAAGTGGAAGGATAGGGGTATCAGGGAGGGTGCAAGGTTGATAGGAGGGAACTGTATTTAAGAACTACTTGGGTAGGAAGTACTTTTGAAGGAAATAATTTCGTAGAATAGGAATGGCAAACGTGAAAAGATTAAAAGGTACTTAGGAACTACATGTGAAGGAAATACTTTCAAGGGAGAGGAAGGACAAAGTTGAAAAGAGTATAAGGTATTTAGGAGCTACATGTGAAGGAAATAAATTCATGGAAGAGGAAGAACACAGTTGAAAGAAATAAACCGCAATTAGAAACTTCATTTGAGGGAGAGAAGTACAGAGAAGAAATGAGTAAAATGTATTTAGGAACTACTTGTGAAGGAGATACTTTTGAGGGAAAGGAAAGAGAGAGGTGAAAGGAATAAACTGTATTTAAGCACTTTATTTGAGAGAGAATAAGGAAATATGTAAAGTGAGTAAAATATATCTAGAAACTAAATGTGAAGGAAATAATAGCGTACTGGCATACTTTCGAAAGTTAAATTAGTTATTAAGTAATTTGGTTCAAATACATTCTGATTGAAAGTGAACGTTCAAATACCTTATTCAAACAAATGAATATGAGCTATTTCATACTTCTTATTCCTGTAATATCTTTGGACAGTATTAACATAACTATTTTCTAATCAGGAGCTTAATTATATTATTTGATTGCATTTATTTTATATTAAAAATTACTGATACAGTTTATTCGAAATGAAATCATAATTATTTTCAGTGGGCAAGAAATTCCACTAATAAAATACACAAATCGTAATACTCAGTCATATTTTAGCTAGACCAAATAATGGACGTAGCCCAAAGTAAACATTATTACCTATGATCCTAAGATCAACCCGTATTTCTGACGACCCTGTATCCTTCCAAGAAGCATCCCTCTCTTTCCTTCACTTTAACCCCGTTCTACCCCAACCTCACGAGGAAATTAGACCACAACATCGAATTAGGTCAAAGTTAGTTGACCCCTCATCCTTCGTCAGCGAACAGATTAATCAGACTCACTTCATAAGCGACTTTAGAGCATGACATTTTGCCTCACACATTTTTATTTTCTTAATTCAAACATTTAAAAAATATGTGACATTAAAGAATATCAAGTGTTTGTGGAAAGCCCGTTTAAAATATGTTATCACTAAATTCGGTTTATTTAGAAACTTTTTTGTGTGAAATAAGTAAATCTCTCGAAAAGTTTATATTCTTTTTACTTTAACCTCTTAGGGGAAATGTTTGCACAGCAATGATCTATCTGTATCATTTTAAATTCGATAGTCAATAATTACCTATTTTATTGGTCAATATTTATAAATGGGAAATTTAATAGCAATGAGATGACTGGAAGATGTGCAACCCCTAATAAAATGTCAAAATTTTTAACCAGAAGTCAAAATTACATTTTAATATAAATTACTGACCCTTGTGGAGCCAATAGTGACCTTTTTATTGTTGCAAATATACAAATGAGGTCATTAATCCTTTAAAAATAAAATTTAAAACCGTGATTCAAAAAATGATTACCGTAAGTATGTAGTAATTTGTGCGTGGATTTGCTAGTGTATGCTATTTCGTTTCGCATATATCACAAGTTTAGTGTAAATATCTCCAATTTTATACAATGGGGCGTTAAAGTCAGTGTGGAGTCCGTACCATTTATTTAACATGGAAAAAAATTGCTATAAAGTGGATGAAATAATAAATTTTTTTTTTTTGAATTGTTTATATTATTCATTACCTATTGTAGATAATCTCAGCCAGATTTTGCCATACTTCCTTTCCTGGGACATGAATGTTAACATCCTCAAGATCAGCAGATTCATGTACATCGTCATCATCAAATGCGTTATCTTCTTCAAAATCTACATCTCCCAATATTTTTGTGATATTATGCAAAATGAAACATGCTGTAACCATGCTTGAGATCTTTTCAAGTTCGATGCGACAAACATATTTTAGGATAGGAAATCTTCATTTAATCTGCCCAAAATACCGCTTGATTATTACTCTTTAAACCCTAACCCTGGTTGCCGTTAATAATGATGGTGATAAATATAAATAAGTTAAGCAAGAGTAGTATATCAGACAGTGTTAAGAAAAATAGAGGAAAATAAGTTAACAAATAAGTTTATTGAAATCAGAACAAAAGAGAATAGTTACAATTTCATAGACTTGAGGGAATTCCACACTTTCCATATTAAATGTACGGCGTAAACAATGTAATAAGAAATAATGGTACCAAATTTCCGTGTTTGGTGTGAGGCACCTTAAAAATTAATTACACTCAACCAAGACGACAATGCTTGGGTTGAAGTTTGAATAACGTGTGACTCCTTAAAGAAGAAGAGGCGTACTTTCTAAAACAAATGTGTACAAAACAGAAAACTACAGCAATAGTAATCAGAAGGATTAAATTAAATTGCGGTTGAGCAAACATATATTACACTACTCTAGCCATACAGCTGTTAGCCTCAAATATGATTAGCATGGTCAAATAGTGACGTTGAACAAATTTAAAACTAGGGAGTCCATATTTAAGGATTTACAGTGATAGCTTCTAAATGAACTAGCTAGCGTTGGTTAATTCCAAAAAAGAATAGCATGATATAAAATAAATGTTCTAACAGCTGGAATAATTGGTCAGTTAATAGTGGAAAGAGTGATATAAGGAATCTAGGCTAATAGGAAACTATGGCCGGCCTATTTTTAATTAGTGCTGACTGATCATCCAATAGTATAGTTAACACTCGACAATAGCCTGGAGACATTACAACAATGGAAAGCTTATAAATATTAAAGAGCGAAGGGGAGCCGGACTAATATAAACATAACAACACGTGGACCACCCCTCTGGGATAGAAGCATACCCACGAGTTGATCACCGTACTAAGGTACAACAATAGAGCAAAACTAAAGCTTGATAACCAATCAGGTCATACAGTAACTCCATGGATTAACCTAATCTCCCATTTTGGCCGATCTATAGTTTAAATCAACAGAGGCATGGTCACGGAGAACAGGGCATCAGACTGTCACCCAAAAATTTAAAACTAGACACATGGACATGTTTAAACAACAAACAACTGTGGTCATAAGGACATCACTTTGTTTAAAATAAACAGACTCTGGCAAATAGTATACTACTACACTTAACAAACATTGAAGCTTCTCATATTAAGAAGATCAAAAACTACAGATAGATATTACATAATTATCTGTGGCGAGGTGGTGAGACCAATGGAACAACCATCTTGACCACTGTTTGTATGTACGTTGAGTTGAAATGAAACCTACCGAATGCTCGAGCAACGAGTTGTTGAAATGAAATACAATAATTGCACAAGAGACTATGCATTATATATAAAATGGATCTGACGTCTCAGGAGAGGATTTTTTATCGCAAGTACTATATTTATCCAGAACAACAAATTACAGTTGGTCGGGGTCCATAGAAGCACACTGAGGACGATCAGTCTTGTTTTGCTGTACCAATTGATTAGATGCATCTGCCCCGTCCACTTATTCTTTCTAGTCGTCCAGCCAGGCAGTATTCACGTGAACCAGGTGGTATTCAAGAACACAATTACACAGTGAGTTAATATACTGCAATTTATTTTAGTTTCATTTACTTTTGTATGTACTGCAATTTATTTTATTTTAATTTTCTTTGTAAGTACGGGCTAGATGAGCTTAGCCCGTCACACTCTTTCCTGTTTCAGAAGGCTTTTGTAACTTCTTTCAATATCATCATCAAGATTTTTAAATGGAATCATAAGCCATGGCACTATTCCGTAACCTTTATCACCAAGAAGTACAGTGTTGTTTGCTTTCGCCAAAATTTGCCCTAGTTTATAATTTTCCCAAACCCTTGTGTCATGGACGGAATCACGCCAACTAATGTCAACACTGGTGAGCTTGCATCTTGCATCACAAGTTGCTTATACATTCAATGTGGTTTATCCTTTTTTCTTTATGTACTCACCTCAGTGTAGCTTTGGTTTTTCTATACCTTTGTGTGTACAATCGATCACATCAATTGCAGTTGGGAACGGGTATCTATTTTGCCATGGATCCTTTGCTTTCATGACAGAGCTTTGTGTCTAAGGAAATTTAATCCAATAATCTGCCTGAGCAATTATTTTATGAACAGCACTGATTATAGTTTTTGACACTGTTGATTGATCTACACCAAGTTATTTGCATATACTTTTCTGAAATCAAGGATTAGTCAAATGTCTCAAACATATTTTCATTTTTGTAGAGGAGACAGCGCACCCCCTCGCAATTCTGTAGTAGCACCTAAAAAATTATTAGCTAACCAATCTAGATTTTCTTCTTTAAACTGAAATACACTCTTGAAATCGTTTAATTATGGTGAGGAATGAGGCATACAATACTTAGCTTGCAAATATACTACTTTAGCCATGGTAAATTAATAGAAACAAAAAATGAAATTGGATAAAATCAAAACTTGACTTGTTCTCGCAGGGGAGTATAAGTCTGACTAGAATTATGTATTTTAAAGGATATGCTTATAATTAAAAGTTAATGCTCACTTTTATCCATTCAAAATATTTATAGCTTTAGCAAAACCTCTGCTATGAAAGCATTCGCTTCACACTCATCAGTAAAAGATTTTACTTCAATTTTTAGGCCCAATCTTACAATGTCACGTTAAAGTCCTCGTAACTTAACCGTTTGTAAAGTCTAATCGTTGGTTAAACTTAGCGTTGCGTTTTACAATACTATTTTTATGTGCACGTTAAATTACGGATAGGTGCCTTCCATTAGTTCTTAGCGTTAACTTTCTCGGAGCGCTAAATTTGTGTCAAAGCTTTTGATTGGCCTAACTTGACCATAGAGAATATAACCAAGTCATTACAACGTCTATGGAACTGTTATGAAAAAATCAATCAAAACGAGTTCAATTCATCAAGTTTGTTGAGGTTATCTGCTATATTTTATCGTATTTATTTTCCTGCTAAAATGTCTGTTGAGAATCATAAACGCGAACGAAGTGTAAATTTTAGCAAAGAAGAGGAAATGTTGCTGATTGAATTAATTAATCAAAGTCGTCATAATCATACAATAAATCAGCCATTTCATAATATAAATAAAAGTAACCTCACTTTAATAATAACAACAATCGCCTTGAAAACAATATGGCGGAGTGTTTAACGTTGTTAATGTGGACTTTATGTTTGCTAACCGGAAGGTAGACCTCGCGCTAACTTTACGAGCACATTTACGTGAACATTAGCGCTAATCAAACATTGTAAAATCAAAAGTAGTGGTTGTTATCGCTTAACCTCATGTTAAGCCCTAACGAATATAATAACGTGACATTGTAAAATTGGGCCTTAGTCTTACTTATACAAAGATTTGCTTCATATTTTGCAAGGATAAGGTTAAACTTGTTTTTATTCATACGGCCCTCTTGCCTGCGCCCTTGTTCCAAATCCACCATTTTGTCAACAACTTGTTTTGTCGGTTCTATGGCCTGACTTTATTTAAATAACTCTTTTTTTTTTCCTTTTAAACCTTGAACAAGTAGAAAGCAAACACGTCGTTTACACCTTTCATGAGAACGCTTGAGAACCATTCAGAAGTAAGATTATTTATCAAATCTTTGGATAATCTTGAGTGAATTTTACAAAGCACCTCATAAATATTTTCCTCCGAGATTCCCGGTAAAGCAGACCGATCAAACACGTTTGATCTTAAGGGTCACATAGAAAAATTAATAATATGGTTGGGGCCACATTATAAAAAAAATCAATAATTTTCATGTTAAAAAGATCCAACTTAATACACAATTTCCACAAAAAGTTGAGAGTAAACGTTTTAAAAAAACATCAAGTAATAA
Source organism: Timema douglasi (assembly GCA_901482245.1). NCBI lineage: Eukaryota > Metazoa > Arthropoda > Insecta > Phasmatodea > Timematidae > Timema > Timema douglasi. Next base: position 15,614 of record CABEEJ010002670.1, read on the forward strand.
CTTTTTTTACATTATCATATCAATTGAATGAATTGTAATAGAAATTTTTTTTGACCTTGTGACTATGATGAATCTTTACCTTATTTTATGATATTAGTTAAAATAATTTTAATTGTTGTAAGGAGAAGTAAGAATGATAATTATAAGGAACGTACTTGGTAGAATGACAATTGGTTAATTAGTTGTTTCACTTCTGAGTCAATTAACATACAAGTTATGAAAAAGAAAAAAGGGGGGTTTATTAAAAAGGGAGATTGTTAAAACATAAAAAGTTTATGCTAAATCAATTAACAATATGAATTGTTGGAAGTAATATAATAATTAATTATTCAAGGCTAAAAATTTATATGTAAGGAATTTAATCACATGTGAATACATAAATTATTCACCTAAGTGTCACCTAGAAATTGACCAAGAGCAACTTTAATTAAAAAATAGGAAAAACCAGTAGTTGAACGAGATTCATAAACAAAATTAAATTATTAGATTTTTTTTTAGATTTAATCAAAAACAAAAATTGTAAATAGTCTAGTGACATATTATAGTTGTTAACACAAATAACAATTAATAAATGATCAGTTTGCTAGAATCTAGGAAACAGTCAACAACGGCAATAATGCAGTATAAACAAATTTACTAATTAACTATTGATATGACAGGAATTAAACAATTGGAATTCTATAAAATATTTTCCTTAGAATCACTTGTAAACTGATCAAAAGCAATTTGAATTTAATAGTAGGAAACCAATAGGTGGACAAGATTCAATTAAAGAAATGAAATTATTATTAAAAAAATTGAGAAATTTATCAAAAATAGAAGTTTTAAATTGTTAAATTGAGCGGGAATGTTGTTACAAGTGATAGTTACATGATATCAATTTAATAAAATCTAAGAACAGTCAACCAGGGCAATTATGCAGTTACAACAAATGATAAGAGTAATCAAATTTGGCTAATAATAATGTGGTATTGACTAATTACATGAATGATAATTTAATAAAATCTAGGAAATAAATAACAAAGACTGATACACACTGTAAACATATCAAAGTTGAACTACATAAGAAACATGTTAAAATTAAAATTTTCTTAATAACATAGCGTATACAATTAAAAGATATTATTGTTTAGAGCTTGTTATCAGATCAAGAAGTTACAAACTATGTTAACCAAAGAGATAATTAATTAGATAATTGATAATTAGCAGGAGTGTCGACCAGATCAATCAAAGTGGTTTTAATATAATTGATATTAAAATTTTATTAAATATAAGAGAATGGATATAATTAAGAAGTGTAAACGGGAACAAATAGTTAAAATGATGATGATGATGTATTACAAAAGATGTTTCTTAACTGTGATTTAATTCCACTCCTTATACACTTGTACCACCTCTAGGCTGGTTGATTGACGACATGTTTCGGCGTTCATTACACTATCCTCAGGTCTAAGACAAAACCAATGCGGAAAATTTAGTATTGAGGTGTAAAAATGATATCAACAAAAATGAAAGGTTTAACTAAAATAAAGAGAAGTATTGACCTTAACCAAAGAGACTGATATAAGAAAAACATTAGTAGAGCTATATGGTGGAACGAGAAAATTTACTATCTTACTGTTTATTATACACAAAATCAAACTATCAAGCTTACCCTCATGGTGGGGTTGAGTTGTTGTTCCCGTTATTAATACAGTGCAATTAATGTGAGTTTGATAAAATTTGTTAAATTATAATTTTTATTATGAATATTCCAGAAGATCATGTGACCAAGGTAAACGTTAGGGAAATTGAGAAAAGATGCTTGAAACGTTGGTAGTGTATAGGTTGGTGAGTGCGATTGAATATAGATAGATGAAAAAAGGGGGTGAAGTTAGATACATAGTGTTGGATGTAGAAAAACATGGGACATAGGGAAAAAAGTGAGAAAGTTTCAAATCTTCTCGACACTGGCCCGAACAGGTCTAAAATACGATGATAGGAGGGCAGGGTTTTGTGGCGGGATAGAGTATGATTTAAATTTTTAATTTTTACATGATGTGGAAGATTCTTGATTGTGTTGATAAGAGATTGGTTTTCAAATTTAGTTTGTTCATTAAGGATACTATTGTGATGAAAAGTGGCAATATAAATATTGAGATTTTCAGCAATGTTCATTTTAAAGCCTTTGGTTGAAGGTAGTTTCATACATTGGTTGATAGGAGTTGGTTGATGGCCTGAGATTTTTAAGTGTTTAGCAAATTTTGATTTGGTTCTATTAAATTTTAAGTTACTAATGTGTTCAGAATAGCGTTTATAAAGTGCCCATCCAGTTTTACCAATGTATGCAGCATTGCAATCACAGGTTAGTTTAAATATACCACTTTTTTTGAAAATATTTTGGGTGCTGAGATTGGAGTTGGATAAATGTTTTTTGATTGTGTTGTTGGTTCCGAAAGCAATATTAATATTATGTTTTGGTAAAATCTTTGTGATTTTATTGGTTTCATGGGCCTGTATAGTTGAATTTTACCCATTTAAGTTGGTTAGGTTTGTCGGAAATATTTGTGAGGTTGGATTTTTTTCCCATTTGAATTTTTGTTTCTGAAGCATTTTATATATTATAGAGTGAGAATACCCATTAGTGGTGGCAATTTGTTTGATAAAGTTAAGCTCATTTTTAGGAAAGTGGTACATGAAGTAGTCTATAAACCAGGCTATTGAAAGTTGCTAATTTATGAGATGTGGGATGGTTGGAATTGTATAATGGCATATGTATGGGTTTAATTCCGGTAGAGTTTGTATACAAAAGTGTTAGCCTTTGTTTTTGAAATATTTAGATCTAAGTAGTTGATGCTGTTGTTTTGTTCAAGTGCAATCGTAAATTTCAATTTGAGACAAATGTGATTAAGAATGTCAGCTCTATTAAATAAGGTATGGTTAAGGGCATTATCATAGATTATTAATATGTCGTCAAAATATCTGCAGTAGAATTGAATGTTTATATACTTGGTGAGGTAGTTGTTGATTTTGGGGTCATTGTTCTTCACGAAAATTTCAGATAATATACATGAAATTGGTGATCCCATGGCTAGACCATCTAGTTGTGAATAGAATTTATTATTAAACTGAAAGTATTTATGATTATCTATGGTTTGGACGATGCTAGTGATTTGATTAGTATACTCCATGGAAAAGCCTTTATCTATGAGTGTAGATTTGATTACGTCAATGGTTTCATTAATGGGTACATTTGTATAAATATTAAAAACATCAAGTGACATGAATTTGGAATCAGGGTTCAAAGCTATATTTTTAAGTTTTTTTTGTAAGATCATAAGAACTTTTAACATTGTAGGAGTATGGGAGTTGAGGATTATTATTTAATCTATGAGTTATTTTTTTGGCTATTTTGTAAGTTGGTGCATTCTGGTAGCTGACCAAAGGTCTTATTGGAATGTTTGGTTTATGAATTTTTGGTAATGATGTGAACACAGGAGCTTTAGGATTCATGTAGAGAAGTTTATAGTTGTCTTTAGGATCAATGATTAGAAGTATTTGCTTTAGTTTGCTTTTAATGGTATATTGGAAATTGGTGGTTGGTGGTTGGATTAGCTTTAAGTTCTAATACATTTTTGAGATGTATTCATCCTGATCTATTAGGACTATAGTATTGCCTTTATCTGCTTTAGCATTGATGATTATATTTGTTTGAAGCTTCTTTTTGAGTTTGTTGATATCAGTGAGTACATGGGTAGGATCAAAGTTGTTAGAATTCTTTGCGATGGTTTTATGAAGGTGGTTCCTTATGAGGTGTCGTGTTTGCTCTTTTTATTCATGATAAATATACTTGATGACATTCTCACTGTCAATAATAAGAAAATGTATTTTTATTGTAAGAAGTTATGAATAAAAATTGAATTCATAGCCTTGATTAAGCATTTGTTCTTCCTTACTATTAAACTGTGTATTGGTGAGGTTTAGAGTTCTACTGTAGAATTTATGGACCTGTTTGGAAGTTGTGAGTTTGATAGGTTTCTGTGATGTAATAAGGTTATTAAGCTTCGTTCAAGAGTGACATGTTTGAGTTTAAGAATGTTGACTATTGTTTCTTCGGTACGAATGGATAACTGGTTCCAGTAGTATGGATGTACGGAGTTGGAAAGTTCAAGATGTAATAGGTAAGCCTGGTAGTTGTTTAATTGTTGCCTTTTCTTGTATAGAAACGCAATTTCATGTCTAGTTCTGATCAATTGACAAGATTTTGTGATTTTATTAAGCCTATTTTAATTGCCTTTGAATTGTAATTTGGCATAATTAGGTATTACTTGATTAGATAAGCATAGATGGTACACCATAAACTGGCATTGGTTTTAGTCAATTTTATTTTAGTATTAAGATACTGAAAGTATTTGTTAGCTCTGGAAGCTTCAATAATATTTATTAAATTAATTTTAATTGTAGTAAGGAGAAGTAAGAATGATAATTATCTGGATCGTACTTGGTAGAGTTACATTTGGTTAATTAGTTGTTACACTTCTGAGTCAATTAACATATAAGTAATGAAAAAGAAAAAAGTGGGATTTAATAAAAAGGAAATTGTTAAAACACAAAAATTATATGCTAAATCAATTAACAATATTAATTGATGGTAGTAATAAATAATTAATTATTTAAGGCTAAAAATTGATATGTTAGGAATTTAATCACATGTCAATACATAAATTATTCACCTAAGTGTCACCTAGAAATTGATCAAGAGCAACTTTAATTAAAATTATTTATTTACAATTTTTCTTTTTGATCAAATTCTCATAAAAAAATTTACAATAATTTAATTTTTAATGAATATTGTTCAACTACTGGTTTTTCCAATTTTTAATTAAAGTTGCTCTTGAGCAATTTCTAGGTGACACTTAGGTGAATAATTTATGTATTTACATGTGATTAAATTTCTTACATATCAATTTTTAGCCTTGAATAATAAATTATTTATTACTTCCATCAATTCATATTGTTAATTGACTTAGCATATACTTTTTTTGTTTTAACAATCTCCCATTATGTGTAACAACTAATTAATCAATTATCATTCTACAAAGTACGTTCCTTATAATTCTCATTATATTATGATGCCGAACCCCCCAAGACAGTGGATTTTACAATTTTGTCCGTACACGTGTCTGTTTGTCACCCTTGGCCACAGATCTGAAACAGTTCGATGGGTTTTGTTCAAACTTGATATCTAGATGTTTAAGGAGCCTTTCAGCATATATTCGGGTATATCATGACGGATTAAATAGCTAAGCTATTATATATGTTAATTACGGTTATAACCGCATCTAGAAGTTATTTAAATTGAAAAATGGCATCTGGACAATAGCTTTGCTATTTAATCCATCATTACATTCAGACCCACACGATTACAATTGTACATTTGGCTGCAAAAAGATAACTACCGAATCAATGGTGGCTGCGTTATCTGAAAGCTCGCGATCTTGATTGATCACACATATATTAGCTGAGGATTTCCGCACGTCCATTACAGACTCCTCCTTAAAATATGAGTGAAGAATGATCATTAACATGGGACGATTCCTGGATAGCTCAGTGGTTAGAGTTCTGTCGTACTAAGCCAAAGGTTTGATTCCCGTCTCCAGATGTCATTTTTTAATTTAAAGAGCTTGATCTAGTTATCAAGTTTGAACAGACCCAGCGTAACATATAGGTGAGTTTGTTTTATTTAGACCCTAACCCATATACATGTACACACCAGACCCACAGCCTCCAGGTTAAAGTGGCTGTGCTAATTGGGAGAGCTTGAGTCTTTCAGCACGGGAATAGCTACGTGCAGTTCTATGTGACAATATCGCTATCAAGCTGGAATTTGAAAAAATATTTTACAATAAATACGATTTTACTATAATACAGATAAAAATTGCCTTTTAGTGTCAATAAACTTACTTTCACAAAGCTAGGTTCAGTTAGCAGCCCCACCACCATCCCCATAAACTAAACCCCCCCAAATAAGATTACTCAGACCAAATTTACAAAGCAAGTTTGTAATACAATGGTCTTTTTTTTTCAAAAGTCAAGCGAATGTTTGCGAATTGTTAAGTTGTAAGTAATCCTATAATATCTTCGACTAGTTACTTGTCTGAAAAGGTTTTCTAATAAATTACCTAAAAAAAACTGGTAAAGGACAATTTCTCTTAAAATTACATATATATAATATAAAAATATATAGTAAAATTGGTGTAAATGTGGAGGAGGGGGGGAAAGAGTGCTACTGTATACTTCAATACACCATTGTACGATCAAGCCGATATTAAACTACTCACTAAACGAATTGTATTAGTTTTAACTACAATAAAAGAAAACTCAATTATTGAAACTTTCTGTATATTATTTTTGAACGGAATAAATATTCAATAAGAACAAAATCTCATAGCATAGATAAATTTGTGAATTTAAATACTATAATACTAGAGTCAAAAAATAAACAAATAAAACTAAAATATTACTTAAATTTGTATCAAATAAATATAAAATCATTTAAGCATTGTTGGCAAAAATATATAATATTAATATTTTATTATAAAACAAAATTTTAATTGATGATCTGGAATAAAGTACTTGAATTTATTTATTTCATATTTTCTGAAAGTTTGAAATATATGCTGGATGACCAATGAAAGGGAATATAATATATAAGCATAATCTCTGAAAAGTGATTTTCTGAAATTTGACATATTTTGAATAAGGATATAGCAATTTTTTTTAAGTTTATATCTGGGGAGTGTTTGACATGACAACAAAAAAATTACGGTATGCTTTTTAGATAAGGGGGCTGTGGGTGCGGGGAAGGGGGATAAATTCGTTTAAGTGTAGTTTACAGATAGTTCATTTTTTTGTAAACTGTATATTTTAAAACATGGATTAAACAATTTGATTCCAAGTGTATTTCTGTATTGCTTTTACATTATAAATAATAATAATAATAATATCTAAGTTTTTCTAATAAAAACTATCATTTCATAGTAGTTTAATAACTGATTTTTGTAAAAATAGATTTATTGGAAAACTATTCTAACGAATTGGTTCAAAGTTGGTTCCAGGGGTTAATTTTACATGCTCAATAATAATATATAGCTTTTTTTCATATAAGTTTAAATGTGGCTTACTTACGATAAATGAAAATAAAAATATTTAAATCTGGTTTGAATATTGAGTTTAAAATAGACAAGCCTATCTGATAATAGTTTTTCATGGTAATTAAATTTGCTTTTTATACATTAATAACAATTTTAGAGAAATTTAATGATCTATTTATGAAGATATGAGATTTATTCAAATATTTTACAATTCGCATTAAAATGTATATATATAGGTATATATGTAAAGCGTGTTTATAACGATTATCAATAGAATGTGGTGTTGGGGTAAAGTTCTCGCCTCAAGTCCCGATGGTCGTGGAATCAAACCCAGACGGCATAAATGGATTTTTCTTGGGAGATAAAATCTGTGGCACATCTTCCTTTGGAGTGTAAGTAAAGCCAGTGGGACAGTCCCATGTCGATTGCAGCATGTAAAGAGCCCTATAAGGTATGTGCCTTTCCCGGGAAAAATTGGTAGGTCCTTTCGCTCTAGCTCATAGATATTTTCGTGTGCAGATATAATCAGTTGGTTCAGAAAGTGCACGTTAAATATCTCAAATAAATGAAGGTTAAGAATGATGTGTTTGTTTTTACGAGGAAAACTTACTTAATGGTAGTTTACTGAAAAACTATTTTCGATTTTATTTTTTGAGCTATATTAAACAATAATAGAAAGTTTGTGAGATTGTATCATAAACATTTATCTACTTTGTCATATCAAAATAAGACATTGTAATATAAAATATTTTATAGTTTGAGATTGTGGTGAATACTTAAGTTTTATGTGCACTCCAAACAAAAAAAAAGTGAATTTTACAATTCAGTGTGTCCCTGGTAACAGATCTGAAACGTTTTAATGGAATGAGTTTTCAAACTTGATATCCAGAGAATGTAGACTAATACTTGGGGATATTTTATTTTGACCCTAACTCTCAAGCTGAGAGTAATTTACTGATGAGTGTTATTTTTAGTTCCATATTTTTCGAAAATATCTCTAACGATTTTGTTTAAAATAAAAGTGTAGGGAGTTTTTTTACCCCGACCCTACCTCCCGCCCCCTCCCCCAATGTCATTGTAAACTTTTATTTTGGTTAAAAAAACTTTAAAGGGTAGTTTATTAATTATTTATTTTTGATAATTCAAAATATGTTGAAACCTTCTTTAAGGATTTTTCTTTCAAATGTATATAATTAAGGGGGGAGGGGGGGGTTGACCTCCCAAATAACACAGTATATTTAATTTTTGTGTATAAACTCACTAAAGGGTAGTTTACTGAAGTCATTTTGGAAACATCATAGTAATTTGAAAATGGCTCTTACAAGTTAGTTAAAAGGTTTTAATTAGGAGTGTTTTACCTGTTAATTTTTTTATGTGTTTTTGGTGTGATGGGGTGGCGGGAGTCTGTTTAAGGGTAGTTTACTGATGACTATTTTTTATATAAATTTAATATTGAAAAAAAATGGGTTACTCTTGAGCCATTTACATTATAAAGGTAGTCAATGGTTTTTCTGAAAAAAAAATACCGTATTAACTTATTGAAGACTGATTTTTGTTAGATAAGATTTTTTTTTAATATTGATGTAACAAATAAGTTCAAAATTGATATTGTGAAACTATTTTACATGAGCAATAATAACATATGATTATATTTACGAAATACAATAATTTAAGTGTAGTTTACAAGAGATAAATTATAGAAAATTTGAATTTTTTTGAAATTTTTTCTTTAAGATTGAGTCAAAATTTTCATCTGCAAACAGTATTTTCATGATAAATAGGAGAAAAATTCTTTACAAATTAAAATTAGTTAGTAATTAGTAATTAAGTTTGCTTACAAATAAATTATTTTTGAAAATTTGAAATTTGCTAAACAGATTTGAACAATTAAGTTTAATATTTATATTTAAGAAGTTTTTATTGTGATTACTAGGATGGTTTGTTTATTTTATGTGGACAACATACTTAAGGGTAGCTTAATGAAAACCTATTTTTGAAAAAATCTTCCAGGTTATTCACTACACAAAAATGTTTTTGCTATTATGTCATACCATTTATTTTAACAGAAAATTTAAACCTTTTATTAGCAGCATTGAAGTGAACATTGGTCTTCAAATCACGTGTGTTTGTAAGTTAAGATCTTTCGTATATTTTTGGTACATTTTAATGTTAGAAAAAAATTGATAACAAACGTATGTGATCCCAAATATTGCACAGACAGTGCTCAAATACAACAACTTTTGGGAGCTAATCCCTGATAATATGTACCATTATGTACACCAATGGAGATACATTTTTTAGAAGGGGAGGGGCTGTTGTAATTGTCGAATGGTTATTGGTATTTTTTTATATTGGGGAAGACTCCGAGAGAAGGGTTTACTGTTCCCTCTCTCTTGATAATGTTCTAGTAAAGGGTATCTATTGTATCGAGCTAGTGGATATTAGCTCACACAATCATGTGACTTTTTAAACTCTCAAGAGATCGTCTATGTTTCATGAACTACCTTACTGATTGGTCTCCCCTTGACCTAAATGTCTATGTGAGTGTGTTTCGAGGTCATCGCCTATAAGCTAAATTTCATTCGAATGAAGTAATCAACCATATCAATAAACTGTAATGTTGGGGCTTCATTAGTTTCATATTGCCTCTTTCTCATTGCTCTCACTGCGCATGCGCTTATCCCCCTTGAAGACCACTCTGGATTGCGCTGTTGCTGTAAGATGTGATTGGATGACACCTGTTCTCTCCTTCCTTTTTCCTTCTCAGTCTTGAAGTTGATTTAATTTACCACTAGAGCAGAATAAGACACACGCCTTGTAATAATTCACGACTGATCGGGTCGCTAACTATACCTTTTCTACTGTAGCAGTTAATCTGAGTAGGCTTTGGCCGTAATGGAGTCCGGTAGAGTCCACGTGGGGGCTACCCATAGGTAGTATCCTGCCACACCTGGGTCACCAACAGCACCATAGTCTATCGCTGGTGCACTAGAAGGGTACCGCCTGCTCTACCACTGGGGCTACAATATAGAGATGAGCGATATATCACTGACTGTGATTTTTTCACCGATACCATTTGATCACTGATACTCCCAGTTACTCGATCTCAAAAGTATCGGTGATTGAGATATCAGTGATCGGAGATACTCGCATACTCGCATACTCGAAATACTCACAATACTCGAGCTACAGAGCTAGTATTGCTTCTTTTTCTAGACACTCGAATAAATACTCGCTTCACGGCCTTTTTTATTCTTTTATTTTTTATTTTCTACCAACTAATTGAGAATCGACCTTATTGACTGGCATGTTTTACGTGTTATTTCTATTTAAAACACTTGATCTCTTAGAGCTCATTTATCAAAAACAGTATAAGATTGCTACGTAAAAATGACTTTGTTGTTAAGAGCAAAATTCAAAAGCAAGCTTACTAAGCAAATCACATTTCGGATTCTTTTTAAAAGTAGGCTACAAAAAAAAATCACATAACACAAATTACATAACATTTCACTATAAAATACTAAATAACATATTTTATTTCTCTATTTTTCAATTGTATTAAACTTCTTAAAATGCATACTTTTGTATTGACTGTACATTAGTCAGGCAACACGAAACCCGGAGATTAGGTAGCTGTATGTCAATAATGTCAATGTCAGTGCCGACTGCCGAGTGCCGACAGAAAGAGCTTATGTTAAGTCTTTAAGTATCGAATTCCATTGCAAGCCGCCAAACTTCCAAGTAATTAGTTCTCCTTTCAAGTTCCAACCGACAACCGAATGTCATGGGATTATTCGAGTAAATAGTAAATACCCAGTACTCAGAAATACTCCATACTCCATACTCGATACTCGATACTCGATTGTACGCGCCTACTCGGACAGCAGCTAAATACCAACAGTGAAAAATCACTGGTATTAATCACCGATATTTTAAAATCACACTCACTGTATTCACTGATATCGTAAAATCACTGTTTTTCCCATCTCTACTACAATAACGCTGCGCTGTTACAGCTGATTTCTACGTTGGAGTTGGGTTACGCACGGACTGTTTGCTAGCCGGACTAGCTAATTCCCGTCTACGTACGGTTTGTACTGTTGCTCGCCGAGTTGTGTATCTGTTGTTATGTAACCCTAAAAATATAGCGAAGAGTAATGTGAAGGTTAAGCACTGGCTCAACTTATTTGGGAGTCATGAAGTGCTCGTTTCTTTCTAAGTCAATTCCCTGGTAAATTGATGTATATAAGTATTGAACTAATTAGGCTGATATTACAAGAGTTGTCACAAGAGTCAACTAGGGCATGATAGTTCAATGAGGAGATAGAGTTTCTTGCCCATATGTACTACTTGTGTTGTTTATTGTGCTAAGCGGCTTATCCACATGAGTTTGAGTTATGTTAGAATTATGTTTATATATACAGCCATCACCACGTCTATGTGGCTAATTAACGTTAGATTGGTTTCTTGACAATATTGTTTGAATATACAAGAAGGGAACGTCTTGAGTCACTAGTGGGGAGTGCTGTATGTGTTTTAATGACTTAATTAGGTCTCTTGACCCTGGCTAAGTACCTATTATTGTATTATCATTGGATCCTGTATTTTACTTATTATTGGCTCTGCCCTTGGGAAGCCTTTATATCGTTATTGCAAGTTTATTTGCAACCGTGTGGACGGCCTCTATATGTCGTACTCTCGTTAAGCTTGGACTTGTTGGGTATACCTAGTAGACAATATTTGTTCGTGAGTGTGACCACTATAGCTCTAGGATGTAACTATTTTGCCCAAACTGGGTCTAATTATCCCCGTATAGGAGGGATTAGGTTAGCGCCTCCTCATTGTGACTATGATGTTAACTCACTATTAGTTGCCATAGATAGAGAGTTTAATTGCTAGATGCCTAAGTAGCTAGGCTTCTTAATAACCTGAGTGAGCACAAGCTGATGGGTTAATGATCATGTTCTTTGGGGTACAGACATTAAATCGAGAGGTCAGTTCAAGGGGTTTCTTTAAATGTTTATAATTATTGACCCACTACTGTTCACTTTGTTGCAGTGGGCGAGTTGTAGGGATTGTCTTCTTTGGAGTCTTTATGATCCTGGATATTGATCCCAAACAATAATTTCCTTTATTTAACCACTATTGGCTCATTTGCTTGTACACACAAGGCTCATTATACTGGACGTTTATTTTTTAGTTAAATATGAATTTATTTATCTACTTGTGATATTACACTCTACAATCACATTATATTTATTACAGAAGACAACGGAAATCAAATGAACTATCCTTAATGTCACAAAATGTACTCTGTTATATGTCTCATTAATAAAACTCTGTATTAATTGTATTTCTTTCTTTATGTGTGTGTTACCTTCTCTAAGCCTTTAGGGAGTGTACACTATACAAGTTATGAGGCATTTTATCATAGTTCAAATAATGTTTTACACAACTTACAGTATACCTGCAAACACAGTCTACACAAATATTGAACGTATATAATACTTCAAAAATATATTAGTTTTATTTTAGAATTTGGGTGGGTCAAACGACATTACGTACCCATTGCTTGAAATTCAAGTGGTAAAGATATACCCATGTACATTATGATTACTTTGAGAGGTATTGGACACCAGCAAGGTATGTTTGGATCCAGCCTTTATAATGACTTAGGTTTAGTTTAAAATAATGTATGTACTTAATAATCTTGGACTTAGTCACAATGATTCCACTTACCCCGTTACCATCTGAATGGTTGGCATCCCTCTCCCACCCATCTCACTTTGTTAAAAGCCGCTACTGGATGAAGTTTGTTCAAGAAATAAGATCCAGCGTATTAGCTTTATTAATATTTAGGCCTAGGTGTCTTTGTAATTAAAACCGCTATTTTAATATGATTATTATAGGCCTTATATATATATTTATATATACAATATATATATATATATATATATATAAAAAATCATATATATTGTATATATATATTTATATATACAATATATATATATATATATATATACAATATATATGATTTTTTATCAGATATCCTATTAGTATAGATGATATAATAGATAGGCATACAATTATATGTCATAGAAGTTGTCTTATAATATAATCATGATTTATATCTATAGTCTTGAAATGAAATGTCATATACAGTGAGTTTCCCTACCAATAACATCATTTATTCTTAATGGGCCTAAATATATATTTTAGTTTAAGCAACCTCATCAATATAAGATTAGTATTTTACATGCATAGGCCTAGATATATTTGTTAAATAAAATATCTTATTGATATAGTTGGTATTTTATACTCATGGGTTTAGCTATGCCATAGAAATCTTCCCTGTTATATATAAACATTCAATTAAAAATCTGAGAGTATTTTACCTAAATCAGAAAACTCAATAACATCAGAGAAAGATTTTTGTAATGTAATTTGCACCGCTTATTTTCTGTACGTGCCACGCTCATGTTTCGTTCCATGATCTTCGCTAAGTATTCCCTCGCTGTAAGTCTTCAAAAATATCACCCACATGCCTCTGAACTACATCACATTAAATATTTATGAGGAGGATTTTAAAATATAGCGCGCCTACGCATGGCGAAACGAGATTTAAATATATTCCAAACGGAAACGGGATATTCCAGGGGGCAAATACAATTTAGAATTCTTGATCTGCCCTTCATCTCGCATCACGCTCGTATAGGTATCGTGACACACATGTTGATTTTATTTTTATTATATTGGTATCGAATGATAGAAATGGAACAAACATTTAGATCAGGAGCACTATTTTAGGAGGTAGCAGGGTTCAACAGAGAGATATTAGAATAGGTCACATTTTTCATAATTTAGGATAAGTCAACATAAGGACACATAAAACGGTAACTTATTTTAGAGTTTAGGATAATTAACTGAAGTCCATACAAACTGGTTACATTTTTCAGTATTTTGTATAGTTGAATTTTACATCCATTCAATACTGTTTCCAGCCTTTGGCCTGGGTCAGTTTTTTTAATCAAGCCATATTATATTTTTTCACTGCCTACTTGTTAGGCCTGTCATAACGTCATTTGCCTTATAATCTAACTTAAGATTAGGACAAGCACAGCATCCAGTCCCCAGCCGTTAGTTCTTCACTGTGAAAGGGTAAACCCACATTTTGCCAACGACAAATTTTTCGGGAATTAAACCAGGAACCCTTAGCGCAATAGACAAGACATGCTATCGATTGAGCTAAGGTATAGGATTTTACAGTTAAACAGAAGGTAAAATAAATCATTGATGTAATTTTGGAATTTAGTGTAGTTCAGCTGAAATAAATTTTAACCAGCTATAATTTTTAGGTTTTAAAATAGTCCAACTTAAGTTTATTGAACCAGTCAACTTTTTTCAGAATGTAGGCTATATCAAATTAGGCCATTTTAAATGGTAGCATTTTTAATAATCTAAGAGATTTCAACCGCAGGTATGAGAGAGGTATACCAACTACACCAATAAGAGATAAGGAGGTAGAAGACAGTTGTAGCATTGAAAGGTGGTGGTATGGGACAATAACACAAGTGGAAGACATTTTACTTTCTCTTGACCCCTCGGACGGAGAGGTACCCGTATTGTGATTGTCAACAAAAATAGAACTCAAGATTTTGATAAATGTTGACCTTTCATGACCCCACTAAACCGAAAAAGTAGTTTTCACAATAACGTATCTTTGTATCTCGGCCTGAAACCAAAACCATTTAACTATTAGTCTGAAACTTATAGCTTGGACTTTAATCCGGTGCCTCCGAGGAGTTTTTGGGACTTGATATAATAAAACCTAAAAATTAAGGGTAGCTTATTGAAGAGCAAGGAGAAAGAATAATTGATTATCTCAGATCTCGCTATAACGATCATCAATAAATATGGTATCTAGGAACTATGTAACATTACAAATAAACTGGTAATTTTAATTTACCCATGAAAATGACTTTGAGGGTAATTAACACTAGCATAAATCTACCCTTTTGATCACATCCTCGCAAACATCTTAGATAAGAAATAACTTATCATTGAAAATATATAAATAATTCTATACTATTAAATTAAACCTTTTATTTGAACTATATTATTACAAAACGAAGAGTTTCTGAGCTATAAGCAGATATTCTATTCTATGGCGGTCTTGAAAATTTAAATTGATCGTCATTCTCATTGTCGGAAGACATGTTCCTCTATGTTTCTGTAACCGTGAATATTATTTCATTAATGCTCTTTGTTGTAATGTTTCTGAAAACATTTACTGTAGGTTTATATTATTTCGTTTCACATATCTTGCCAGTGTTTATTAAATGTCCATACATTAAGATAAAAGAGAAAGTCTTTAGGGTGCGTTGTAACATCTATTTACTAAATATATTGATTACCACTCTCACTCCATGCAAACTTTAGCATGCATTTACTAGAAAAATTAAGAAAAAACTATTAAAGATAGCTAAGGTTCTGAAAATAAGGTCACCTTTGTGTTTATTAATAGATACACTTTTAATAGCCTTTTTAATATCATTTAGTTGTAAGAGCTGTTACATGTGCATTTAGATCCCTCAATCGGTTTAGATATGTAATAATAAACCCAACAGATGC
This sequence comes from Timema douglasi, assembly GCA_901482245.1. Classification (NCBI taxonomy): domain Eukaryota; kingdom Metazoa; phylum Arthropoda; class Insecta; order Phasmatodea; family Timematidae; genus Timema; species Timema douglasi. The sequence continues at coordinate 31,378 of CABEEJ010002670.1, forward strand.
TATAATTACTGACGTATTACAAAAACAAACAAAAAGTGCTAAAGTTGCGAGGTAAAAATAGTTTGTGTAATCAACTTAACTTTATCAAATACAAAAATAAAGCTCTTATCCTCATTTGATTAAAGTAAAAGGCCACTTTAAGTTAATGATTACTATTAAAAAGTTTTCCAATTTTCTTGTGTATTTAATTAGTTTGAAACTTGTTAATACAGCCTGAGGGATATTTCAGAGATTGAAATTTCCTCGAGATAAAACGCTTAGAAACCGTCGTACATTTAATTTTTCTTATTGGCAATCTTTTTAAATCTATTCATCAAGCAGTCAACCGATTAGATCACGCCATTCTTCAAAATCAGCTTGACTTGTTTATGAGTTGTTTATTTGGTTCTGTGCTAATATTATACAATATTAAATTAAGATAAAATTGCTCTCGTATTTACCTCCTCTTTATTGGGCACGTGGACTAAATACCAGGTTTAATTAGATTGAAGTGCCGATGACGGAGAGCTCAAGATTCGAATTTCACCCGAATATAGTAAATTCTGTCGATTTCTATTTTTATGTAAATTCTGTCCCGAACATTATATAATCTTATGTAAATTCTGGCCCGTAATTATATGGGTCCTATGTAAATTGCACCCCATTATTATAAGGGTGCTATGTTAATTGCGTTTTTCAGAGAAAAATAAAAAATAAATTAATAAAATTAATAAAATGTAGATAAATTGTCATTAATATTTTCAAACCAATTATTCAACAAGACAACAAGTTTAGTCTTGACTATAAATGTCAAAACTAAAAGAAAGGTCAATGCCTTAATGAATAAACTATTCTTCGTCTTGTTTATATAATTTTTTGATGGCTGTTTTATTATTATTCCTGATTTATTTATAAATATAACCTTAAATTTTTTGAATTATTGAATAATTATTGAACAGATAGCTTTCATTTAAGTATTTAAAAATTCTCCATAATGTCAGAATGTTTTGTCTATTTACAACAGCTATACTTGTACTTACTATATATGTAAAAATGTACATGACACCTCTTTGACAAATTCAAACATATATTTTTCTACAATTTTACTGCCATATAATCAGTCAAGAACTTTTATTTCTCCACTATTTTCACTATTTCTTTGACGGGTCGACTCATAGACGAATGTACGTTTCACTCGGTGCGTCTCTTAACACGTCTACAATTGTGTATATATTAGGGTTGGATGTGTGTACAAGCCTATTCAATTTTGATTGAAACGACTCACACGAACTTATCGCGTGGTTCGTGAATGATGAAAACTCAGCCCAAATTTATGGATAGAATATTGCATCCGGAGAAATCTATGTTTCGAAAACATAATCATAGAATTCTGAGATAAGTTCATCACCAGAAGGTTGAATATCCATGATGTCTCATGATAAACTGTCACCAACATCGTTCGGTGGTAGAAACAGAATCTCAAAGAAATTTTTGAAAAATATCCCTTTTCAGATTCGGGCCTAGTCAATCACTGTGAAGGGATAATACGATCCCAGCTTTGTCCTAGGTTCAAACGGCAGCCTAAAATTTGACCTGATGGCTACACTGACTGCACTGCTATGCTTATTGTTTTTTTCCCAAATCAATATATATATATTTTGTAGAAAATTTTATCAGAACATATATGCTCTTATTCACAAGAAGTGTAAACGCTATGACATGTGTTTCTCTAGATTTACTTGGAAGCACGAAAAACATTAATTGCAAATAAGCATCATTGTGAAGTTTATGCGATGTAAGACTTGAACGAAACATTTTGGGTAACACTCAAATGTTCCATAGATATACAAACATCACACAATAAGAAAAAAAAAATAAAAAAATTGGTGTGTGTACGTATGTACGCGCGTGAGAAGTTATACTTCTTTGGCATTATTAAATAATAAATATTTAAAATTGAAAATTAATAATTTAATAATATATATATAATTATAAAAAATAAAATTTAGAAAACAATAAATATATATGACATAATTTGTACTAAATATTATAATATTCTTAATTTTAAATATTTATTATTGATTATTTAATATTTTAAAAGTAAATGAATACATTTAATAATAAATTCAAAAATTGAATTTAAGTTTATTCATTTTTTAAATATTTATTATTTTCTTAATTTAATATTCACTTTTCATTTTTATCAAAAAGTTTATTAAATGTTTTATTAATTTTATTTCTTTATTTCGTAAATATTAAATAACCAATAATAAATATTTAACAATAATAATTTAATAATATATAGTATTAATTATGTTAAATAATACATACGGATAGTTAACCTCGATTATATTGGAGCACTTGAAAAAGTCTATAAGCACAATTTTTTTCACTTATATTTACGAATAGTAAATAATATTTATCAAAATATTCAATTTAAATCACTACTGAATATAATTTATTAGCACATATATAATTCACACTTGTATGAAACTATAACACGTGTTGTGAATGTAGAAACTAGAAACATGTGGATAAATATTATATATATGAAAACAGTGATCAGAGGCGACGAGCGTACCAACATGCGTGACTAACAGAGGTTCTAGTTCTATTTTGTTGGTAGCTTTTTTTTTTTTTTGAGAATTAATGAGCGGTTTAGCTTCAACCTGTTACTTTTGTGTTACAGTGATGCGCGCGCATCTTAAAATTCCACTCTCATCATTTTTTCATAACGCGCCTAAAGAAGTATAACTTCAAAAATGTAACTTTCAGTAGAAATTCCAATCACATTATTTCCTTTATCATTAATTAGTAATTTTTTTTCCTTCAAATCAGTCTTTATTTTCGTCAACTAAATTCAGAAGAAAAATATGAAAATAGGATCACGCGCTGTGAATATTTTTCTCGATAAGTGTTAAATCTTCGGATGTTAACGTTCTTACATCACCCACCCTCAGTACAACGTGCAATAATTTCCAAGGTTTTGCACAAATATCATCTACCATTTAAGGGATAACTAATTTTTTCTCTTTCTTTTTTATCATCAGGTGTATAATGAATATGAGGACAATAATTTTTCACATATTGAAGATTGATGTGTAATCCTTATCTCAACAACTCCCAACGATGTCTATCATTTTCAAAATGTTGGTGAAATAGAAATTTAAAACTATCAATTAAATATAACATATTACCTTTCTCACTTTACATGAACTCCTTAGTGAATAAAGCTCTATAATCGACTGATAATTTCAAGCTGTGGCTAAAAATAGCACGTTTAATAGGTCTAAAAGGGTAAACTTAGCAATAAATAAGGTTCTGATGTAAATATCCGTATTTTAGCTATAAAAAAAGAGAGATAAAGAGAATAATATTGATCTACTAACCTACTATTTCAAACTGTATTGAAGCAAACTACGAAAACAATAACATTTTAATCGTCACATAATACAAATCGTTAATAAATGATACACAGTGCAAAGATATATTAAAATAATTTTACAATATCAGTAATTTATCTCTTCAAACTCCAGTTAATTTTTTTTTATCTTGTTTCATATTATATATAGTATTCTGTTTCACTTTGTTTGTATTTAATATGTGAAATGATTAACACCGCCTTATGCTCATACGTGACGGAATTTAAAGTGCCTCCTACAAATGGCATGATGGAATTTACACAAGTTCTTAGAGCCATAACATTTTCTGGGTGGAATTTACGTCAACCCATTCCAGCCATATGTAACCAAAGCTGGCTCAGTGTTTTCGGTGCTGTGCAAAGAGCTAAATCGACGCCCCCCTTTCACCTGCACAAACCACCATACTAAAAAATTGAAAACCGTACAAAATACAAATATGGAGTTATTTAAAAAAAAAAAAAAGGTTGATTTAAAAAAAATCATTATTCAGTTTTTCAGTTTTTCTATAGGCGACTGATATAGTGAATATGGGCTATACAATTTTATCGGTCTCCCACAATTTTTAGGGGGAGAAAGATTTGGTTTTCGTTTTTAGAAATTAAAATATATACATATTTTTTTTAACACGACGTGCTCTTTCATAAAAGTTTTATAAAAATCTCCTCTGGATTTTATTCGATATTTCATGATGTTTACAAATTATTTTTGCGAGAATATTAAAAAGAAATTAAGAACCAAACAAAAAGATGTTTGAAATTATTGACATTTTTTGTTTCTAGATTTTTGTCATTTTGGGAGTTTTCACATTTTAAAATATTTTTTGTTGCTGATGAATTTCAAAAGAAACAAAAAACTATTGAATTTAAAAAAATGCTCTTGATTAATTTTTATAATTATTTTATTTATTTGACAATCGGTGCTAGTAGCTTTAAAATAAAAAAATACCCATTGCTTTGGGATTTTTTCCCCTCAAGTTGGTATAATACGTGTCGTCTTATTTTCTTTGAAATACAAAATACTTCATCAACTACCATACCAAGCTCCCATTATTTTCCATAATGTAGTTATAGAGTTTACTACATATCCACGGGTTCTAGTAAAAAGTGTAATTCGGATGATGAATTGGTCATCTTCTGATTTTACTGTTTTCTTTATTGCTGTAGTGTGTATAATGATGGGATCAGAAACAGAATATGGTCCAAACTCCAGACCCAAAGCTTAGAATGTTTTTAAAATGCTTGGTGAATTCCTTTCAGTTCCAGTTATGGTCGTGGTTCGAGTCCCAGCTACGGCCATTACGTATTCAAGCAGGAAGCAGTTAAGGCTGTATTGCAAACAACGATTTCCCCATTTGATTCTTGAGATTTGAATCCTCGTAGGGAAGTGTAATACAGAAAAACCATGTGGAGAAGAACATATCGACATTCCCATGAATATCAGGTTGATTGGATATTTTCAAGAAGCACATGAGGAAGTTGGTGCGTATAATAACAGTTTGGGCTTCCTTCTAAACATTAACTTTTTCTATAGCGCATGCGTGAGTCTCCAGTCTCACCAATCACTGGTTTATCAGCAGGCTCTTCCTTATACCATTTTCGCAAACAAAAGAATATGATTTATATGACCTGTCTAAATAACTTAACCTGACCTAAATGTATAAAAGCGATGACAGTTTTGTGAAATACCAATAAAGCAACAGTTTCCCCCTTTCTATCGTTAGCCAAAGCTACCTCTTTCTCTTTATTTTTTTGCTGCGTGGAAAATAATGACTCGACTATTGTTTGTTTCAATTTTTCATTATTATTCTTTCTTTTCCTCTTTTTTTTCTCCCCTTCTTCCCCCCATAGCCCATTTGCTGGCCGGAAGTAGCTCTTGAGTGGGAAGTGAATTCAATTTACAACATCGACCCGGTCTAAAACCCTTATCCGTGCAACCACTATCTGCCTCGTTTACTTCCACTCAGGGGTGGTAAAAACAACTGAGGCTGACAGCCCCCATGGGCAGAGGATTTTTCTGAAAATTATTAAGCTCACCACCATCGTTATTAATGCCTTAATATGAGGAATATGGTTGATTTTGTTTGTTTATAGGATATTCACCCGCAATAGCGTGAAGATTGTAAGGGAAAACTACATCTATAGATAAAATGTGAATAAACCACTTCACCATGCTAAACTGATTATTTATAGTTTATAAGTTATTGTGTGGTAAGTTAAAAAGAACAATCCAACAAAACCACAAACTAAGAAAAATATAATTGCATATGTTATTTGTAAAAACTAATTTCTCATTCAAAGTGTCTTACTCAATTACCTGTGTCTATAATCTAAATTGCATGTCTTAAAGATATAGGTGCTCACGGGGTTCAAGATGTTGGAGTTTCAATAAATTTGTTTACATGAGACGGGGAGGTTGATGCTAGGTTTACCAGGGAGTGTTCTTTCATAAATTGTTTCCCCAACTTTCTCTTGACTCAAATGCGTGTACATTTTCTACAAAATATTAACCTCTTTACTTCTAGGACTATTATATTAGTTTAAATATGTGTATTTAACTTATATAGAGTGAAACACGACACACACACACAAGAAAATAATCTCAATATGCTTGGGCTAAATATATTCTTCGCAATATTAACATACATTTTCAATTAATTCTCTGTTTATTTTAAAATATTATTTTGACTTGAAAAATACTTTTAAAACCCAGGCTAAAAGTAAAACTATCTAATTTAAATATTAGATAAATGTACTCAACCAAAAATAAGTACTGAAAACCAAACTCACAATAGTTTACATCACCAAGTAATGCCACTTGTTTTGAACACCGAGTATGTTAAAAGTTACTCGACAAACCCAAACTCGAGATCGCTATTACTAGAGGTACGAATATATCTGGGCCAGCTTATTTTTTGCACCCCTAATTTTTCGTAATTTTCAACCCGCTTTTGTCCTTAATCTATTTAAAAAGAATGACGCTGAGTAAATTCGAGTTTTAAGTCGTGCGTAATAGGGCTTAGGTTTGAGAAATTTAACTATTATTTAACATTAAAGATTGTATGGGACAATAAATAGGGATATAAAAGTTGTGTTTGATTAAATCTTTGATAAAATTATTATTTATAAGTGATAAAAAATAAAAACTAGCCCAAATCGGTGGCGTAGTTAGCTAACGCGCCAGTTTCATATTGAGCTAGACTAGCGAGGACGAAGAGATCAAGTTTCGAATATCTCTCGGCTGAACTGGGGGTGTTTTTCCTAAATTTTCCCATTATTCCTCCACGCAATTGCGGGTTCACTTTCTCTATATTTAACCTTCCCAATTCCTAAGCAATTAGCGTAATTAGTACTTAAGCGTAAAACCCAAATTGGTAGTAAGATGCGGTGCTATAATTTAATAAAAAATCCTTGATAACTATTTTAACAAAAAAGGTACATGTTATTGTAGCATTTTGATACAAGAAAAAAGAGAGAAAGTCAACGATAACAAATACTCACCCTATTTCACCATCCTGGCGGCGCTGTACTCCGAACCAAGATAGTTACATGGTTTGTATTAGGATAATATTGAGTAACTTCGTGTGCAAGGTTCAGGCGAAAAATAATAAGCTGAAAGATTCTTTGTTAAAAATATTCTAAGAAATGGTTATTTAATTGAAAGTAAAGACAATCTTAACTTAAATCCTTCTAGCTCATTACAGATTGTGAATTTAATGAATATCATAGGCGCTATTATATTTTTCTACATAATATTTTTAACTTGTTACAATAATATATATTTATTTATTTTGTTTTGGTATTTATAATAAACATATACATGCACTTCTTGCAATTTATTGAATGTTATTGTTAGTGAAAATACCCTTAGGCTTAGAAACTATCTCTGTCTACTCCTTCCTTAATTTCAAATATTATTTATTATAATATTTATATTTCTGGAGACCAACCGTCATGTTCTTCCCACACCTGGATTGAGTTGCGTGCCCTGGGTTTCTTTATGCACCCAGAATTCAAAACTATTACTCATACAGCTCACTCTTATTGCTTTCGTTATCATATAAATTTATTTTTATGAGATTTGGACCCTCTTTTGTAGGATTTTGAGATATTTAGGTTTCATTATTAATATATTGTGTTAAATTAAATTACGTAAAACTTCTTTATAACGTTATAATGATATTGATAATACGTCAAATCAATTAACACCAAATTAAGTTTTTGATTTTAGGGTATCAAGCCCGGAGAAATGTAGGTATTTTCCCACAAACGATAAACCAGTGATATTTTTAAATCCGTTTTCTACTCTAATTAAGTTGAATTCCCTTTAAGTTACCCTCCAAATCCCTAACCATTGGGTTAAGTCATTGATAGCCTTGGCGCAAATCCTGATAATAATAAATTTCTTAATTTAACCTTGCAAACGTTTCATAAGGGAACCCTTTGTTCTTACAATAATAGTATATGTTATAACAACTTTTTAAGCAACATTTTCTGTCTTACGGTTAGCAGTACTAAAAATCTTCAGTCTTCTCCACCTTAATAATTTAACAATAGATTTGTCCACAAAAATATTTCTTTATTCAACCATTTTGCAGATATATCTTCTTATTTTGACAAGTGAAGTCGATTCACACATCTTGCAAAAGTAACAAAACATATCAAGACTTTATTTCTGTAACAAATGAATTGTCAGAAAAAGACCAAAGCTACCATGCATTAAGTCTAGTCACAATGGCGGGTGTTCGATGTGTTCACATCTGCCAAAATATAAATTTTATAAACACTTCCAAAGATACATATTTCCCTAACTTTTCAAGTCTTTGTTGTCTATAAAAGTTGCTCTGGAAGTTAGCACATTGTAGCTTCTTTTTGAAATCACCTTTTAATTTTATTTCAAATTTTACGAATTCATGGAAAGTATTTCGACCCTAGCTGATAGATTTCATATAACTTTCGCTCAATTTGAATAAATTATATTAGTTATACAGTTGAGAGTTAATACTTACCTTGGAACACAGAAAGAAAAAATGCATGTTTTAACCTTTATAGATTCTAGATTTAAATAAATCAATTTCTATAATAAAAAAGAGAACGTAAATTTTGCTTAGAATATACAAGAGAAGAATAATTTAAATTACGTTTGCTCTGAGAAACTAGAGAATTTATTTCTGAAAAACATAAGATTATGTGCAGTGAATAATATTTTATATATTTTTTAAATATATATATGTGTGTGTTTTTTAAACTAAGATTTCTTAATTTTGTGGATGGATGGGTTCATTTCTTGGGCCCGTAGGTTCTAAAGTTAGTTCTTGGTTCCTCAGTTCTTAGTTCTACGAGTAATAAGTTTACACGCACGATGAAATAAATATTGTTTAATAGATTATTACTGACACTGATACAGTCCTAAGTTTGACGCCTTATTGAAGCGACACATCCTCGCAATATGGTATTTCTTATTTTAATAAAAGTTCCGAAGCTTCAAACCCAATAAATCAGCACTTAATTCTCTTGAAACGTTATGTTTTAACCTGTTATAATATGACTATTTGCTTATGGAAAGCTAGCTCTATATTTTTCATAGCCATTAACTTTGACCTCAGAACTGTGATAGTTAGCGTGACGTGTCGTTGAGATTTTTACTTCTCCATTTTGGCGATAACTATTTCTTAAATAATGCTGGATTTTTTGTAGGTCTGCAACAGGTCTCAGTGGTCTGATAAGTGGGTCCCTTAATGTTTAAAAAATTAAATATTTTAATTATATTTAAAATAACATTTGAATTTGAATAGACTCACATATGTGGGCACATATAATAAACTCCAAGCTCATATAATCTGGCTTGCCACTGACGTGGAAGTCGCGGTTCATATACATGATGAGCCCACTGAATTTTCCTTTAGTGGGTTTCCACTCTCCCTCCACGCAACATCGGGTTCATTCCCACTAAGTTATAAATTCCTCATATCTACACCATTAATGGAAATATGGGAGTATAAGGGACGTGTGATAAAGCGTGGTGCACGTGAAAAAAAAAATTATTTGTTTTAATCCAAGGAAACACATAGAAAATGGATAAACTATAATTTAAATTCGTGAAGCTTCCAAAAAATGTAAAAGAAACTTTTACTGTTCAAACTTTCGTGCCGATTAGACTATCGTAATGAGCTAAAGTTGATAAATTAAGTACCATCATAATTAAAAAGAGTTCAAGATAGTTAATAATAGAGGCCTTATATTGTTACTATCATATAATCTGAATGAATAAAGAGAAAATACAATGGATTTGAAAGCTAATTAATTTAGTAATTTAAAGAGATTTAGGAGGGAAGGAGAGTTAACAGAAGAAGGCAAAAACACTTTTTAACTGGTTACTATTAGCAAGGAGTCGTGTCAAAAATTCGATGACTTGAATTAATGACTTCAACCCAATAGGAAAGTAATTTAATCTATTTAATCATACCTAAAGAAGAATTTTAATGTTGTGTACTTGGATTTATTGTGCTAATACCTATGGGATTTGACGGATGTGGATTTAGGTCTAAAACTTTATTTAATTGTCTAGTATATTAATAAAAAAAAACATACCAAGGGGATTTATGGTTAACTTTTCAAACACATTACTCTGTTAGAACACAAATTAAATTATATTTTGTAAGGTTTATTGAATTGTTTATATTATAATCACCTGATACCATTTTAATTATATTTACTACAAATAGCTCGTTTCTCCAAGGTTAAATTTATATACTATAAATCCTATCTAGGAATTGGGAAAATACCCTCAGTGATTTGGAGACCCTAATTGATACGGTTACCTTCGTTAATGTGAAAAACCCTAAGCCTGGTCAATTTTAACACCCTTGGTTATTTGTAGAACCCGGTGATTTGGAAACCCATGGTTTGTTGGACTCCCACGGCGATTTGACCCCACAGTGATTGGAAAACCCATGGAGATTTGGAGACCCTCGGTTACTTGGATACCCGTGGTGAATTGGAGAGACCTTGTGATCTGGGGACTGTCATAAATATTAATCCTCTTGACGATTTGGCATTTTGTAGTCCTAGATAACGTGTTTATCCTATGAGATTTGTGATCCCAGGTAGTGTGGTGATCCTTATAAATGTGGTTATCCTTGGCAATGTGGTGATCCTAGGCAATGTGGTGATCATAGGCAATGTGGTGATCCTTGACAATGAGGTTATCCTTAGCAATGTGGTGATCCTAGGAGCTGTGTCAATCCTAGGTGATGTGGAGATTTTGAAGATTTGGCTATCCAAGGTGATGTGAGGATCCTAGTCAATGTGCTGTTCCTAGTGGATGGGGCGATCCCATGTAGTGTGGTGATTCTAGGAGCTGTGTCGACCCTAGGTGATGAAGGGACCCTAGGGAATACGAAGACCCCAGTCATTGTGGGGACTCTGATTAGTAAGAAGACCCTAATCAATATGGAACACTTGGTAATGGGAATCCTAGATGATGTCAGCTCTTTGTAGTTTGTATGAGAGCTCTAACCTACTCTGCAGGATGTCAGTAAATTAATTTTTCAATGGAACCCAAACAAGAAAAGCAAAAGCGCCCTTTGAGGAGCTCAATGATTTGATTATTTGTCTACATGCGTGTATACATACATACATTAGTTAATTCTTTCTTTAAGTGTATGGTGGTACATTATAGGTATACTTTATCTATTTTTCCTACAGAACAGCCATTTTAATTTAATTTCCTAGTGAAAAGGACCTTAAAGTTACTCAAAAGTGTTCCAATATTTATTTTTAAATACGTAAGCGTCACAAGTGGGGAAGGAATGTGCGGTAGAGGTTAGGGTTTCCTCCACCCCCGAATAAACTGCTCAAACCACACATTCCTTGCACCTTGAAACAAACAGAAAATGCACCACTGCGCTTAAGAGAGGGAGAAAGGATAAATACCTATTATAGTGTGGAAAGAGGTTGGAAAATAGAGGGAGATATAAATTGACCATAGGCCTATAGGATGGAAAGAAACTAGATGATAACTGGTATGGGAGAGGAAAATAAAAATAATCTATAATTGGTTTTATCTAGCACCGCGTTTTACTAGCCGTTCGGGTTGTAAGCTTAAGTAATGGTTACGCCCATGGATTAGGAATTAGGAAGGTTAGATTTAAGGGAAGTGAGTCCATATTTGCGTCGAAGAAGAGTGGAAAACCATTTAGGAAAAACCACCTTCAGTTCACCCGACCGAGATTCTAAACTCTATCTCCCCGTCCTTGGAAGTCAAGATAAACATGAAACTAGCGCGTTAGCTAACTACGCCACCGAGGCGGATATCATATAATTAAGAGAGTAATTGAAAAATATAAGTGAAAGAGCTAGTAGAGAATATAGGTGAGAGAGCTACCGAGGAATATAGGTGAAAGAGCTAGTAGAGAATATATATATAGGGGAGAGATCTATTGGAAAAAATGGGAAGAGATCTATTGGAAAAAATGGGAAGAGAATTACTTGGTGATACAGGTGAGCAACAGCATAAAATGAGTTGGTAATTTTTTTTATGGATGAGTAGCTGGATAGCCTAGTAAAGGTGAGTAACTGTAGCGTAATGGGATAATATAGTCTTGAAATTGAAATGGAGTAAGGTTGATGCCATAGTCAAGCGTGTTAATAATCCCTTGTGATACGAACTAATCTGATACTCCTTTGAAGCGTATAACCCGAACGGGTAGTAAGACGCGGTGATAAATAATAATAATAATAATTATTATTATTATTAATAATAATACTCCTTTGAAATATTTGGGCTTGTAGTATGGAAAAGTCCTTATAACAATACGCTACGAGTGACTTATTAGAGTTCGTCAATGTGTGTGGCCGTAAGTGAAAACCAACCCACGTATGGGCTGTGCCCAACCGAATATTGTTTTAAAAAAATAATCGAAAAGAGAACATCACTAAGCGATAAGATAAACGGCATCTAATGTAATAATGGAAAATACTTTTCATTTCTTGAAGACAAATTTTATCTCCAAACAAATGTATATTGAGATATTCCCATGAATTGGTTTGTTGGTTAAGATTCAATGAAGCCTAAAATGATCGCCTAACACATCGCTGAGAGTCGTTACAAATAAGGGCTCGATTCATACGTTCGCCAAAAATTGTTTATGCGTTTAGAAATAGAATAATTTTAGCTGACACCTTTATAAGTTACTGGATCTACTTTCACGTATTCATACGACAGTTCACGGGATCTGCTGCTGTTCCTTTGGATAAATATTTGTCTCTTAATACCGAGAAAATAACAATAAGAATAAAACATAAATCAATGTTGACTGAGAAAACTTTGATGGTATTTTCTATAAACCTCCTCTTACGAAAATTGGACTATATATATATATATATATATATATATATATAGATTCGACACCTAGGCTCAGTCAGTAGCGTGTCTGTTTACTAACCCTAGGGTCGCCGGTTCAATTCCTGGCATGGCCGAAAAAATTATCATTGGTGAAATGTAAATTTACCCTCTCACAGCGGTGAATTAACGGACGGTAACTGGATGGTGTGCCTGTCCTAGTCTTAAGCTAGATTATAGGAAATAAGAATTTATGACAGGCCTAGCCAGCCAGCAGTGGAAAATATATGTCTTGAATAAAAAACTGAACCAGGCCACATACTGAAAACCATAATGGATGTATATATCTATATAATATAAACTATACAAACAATATATATATATATATATATATGTACAAACATTTTTAATTATATATTACTAGTGAAAAGGGCGACAACGAGTAACGTATAGGCCAACAAACTACATAGGTGGACAAGTAGATTAAGAAGTCAATCACTTCTAGTCAGGTTTTACAGTGATGAGGGGCCTGAGATTTAAACTGTGGCAGGGTGTACTTAATAGCACATTATAGTTGAGGCGTGCAGATGCAAAAATTATTCAGTCCATAGATGGTTTTCAGTAAAACACAAAAAACCTACAGATTTTTCCCAAAATGACATAATCAAACTCTTAAGTATTCATGTGAAAGATCACAATTATATTATTAATCAACAATGAGTCTGGAAATGTATGTTCGGTATTTGATGAGGAATTTATTAATTTAATATGGATGCAATGAGTTCTGCAGCAAATCAATGGATTAAACCAGTTTTGAAACTACAGCTTTGGGATGCAGCAAGTTTTGCTACCAAAAGTTTCAAAGTCCATGATAAAGAAAAATCTAACAAAACGCCAATATTTTTTCACCTTTATTCTATTTATTCTTTATCAAAATATGAAAATGTGTTAATTATCTTTTATGTCCATACTTTTAATATAAACATTTTGTTTCTACTAACTAAAATAAAATAAGCAATATATAAAACAAAATACAATTTTGGAAATTGATACTTTTTTCCCTGTGAATAAAAACCTTTATGCTTAAACTCTCAAATCCTCTTCTTCACAATATGACATTTCACTTAATTCTTCATTCACGCCATTGCCATCATCATTGTCCATTACTGAGATGCTGGTGATCAAATCCTCATAGTATGAAAGGTCCACTAACCCCCTCCATTCTTCCCCAAAATGATTTATCAACAACTTCTCCACATCAAATAGTTTCTATGCCTTAACTGGAACCTCAATCGGAAACTGAGAAGGATTCAAGTTATTTAGTGATCTCCCAAGTTTCAGTATTGATTTGTAAACTCCTAAATCTGACCTGTAATTTACCTCTCCTCTCACCTTGACATCACCAGACATAATCTTTTTCAAAAATATCCTTTTAGAAGCTGCAAATTTAAAATGCCATTGAGCTGGTGGTTTGATGACAGTTTCCACAGTACCTTTCCAATCATATACCAAAAAGTCTGCCCCCAGACCCATCCCTGTACCATTAAGAGCAAAGATTTCTTTATATTGTTCTGGTTTAATGATGATGTCCTTTTTTCTCACTATTTTTTCAATATGTCCGAAAACCCTGTCTGGTGGTATAAAGAAGTGCCCTACGATAGGGAAAGTAATTTGAACTAATTTAACACCTGAAGCACTCGAGGAAAGCCACTTTGCTAACATTCCAATCATGATGGTGTTTTTATTTTGTCCTGCCCATCTGAAAATAGTTTAATGCACGTTATGTTCTCCAAATTACTGTTGCAAAGTCTGTGGCACAGCATGGATGCAATCTCGTTAGAGCCCTTAGCTCTCTCGTTTTCAGACCAAGTGTAAATAAAGACTTGGTTCTTTGGTTGAGGTGATCCAGAGTGTCCTTGGCAAACTGTAAAATTGAATTGGTGCAATTACCTGGAATAATATGCACACTTGTCCGGCACTCTTGGCAAAACCATATTTTTTTGACAATCGAAATAAAGATTTATATTATGCTCTTCTTCATGTTTTAGCATTTCATATGAACCAATATTACCTACTGGGTTCATATAATTCATATATAGAAGCACAGAGTCATTTTAACACATATTTATTATAGTAAACGAAAGATAAATTGTCATAAATACAGGTTTCACAAGATTGAACAAATAGCAAAGAGTGAATAAAGAATGTAACATTTACACAGTCTCACTTGGTAGATTTTGTTATTAATAGGTATCCATAAAACATTATGAATCCACAGCTGATATCTCTAGCTGATTGGAGGCTATGAAACAGGTGTCACAAAAGTACTACTGCTGGTCTTATTCCCCTATGGTACTGCCAGCATAATATAGTACATTGATAACTATAAATAGCTATGCTAAATCAAAACCTAATCATAGGCTAATATAAAAATAGAATGATTAGCGCGGACCCCACAATGAATCTAAGGCAACTTCCTTGGGTAGCACCATTAAGCCAATACTCAGCTAATTCACAGTTTTCAACAACATTTACATAAAGTCTTAAACTTGTTTTTAAATTAAACAGACATCCTGGTAGTAGCCCCCAATATAAAAAACTAATGTGCATGACGTTTAGGACGTCATGACTAAATTCGGAACGAAGGAGTAACGAACTCGTGACTCAGACTAAGTCTCAACACTAACATTCTTAGCCAGAGGCTTTAATGTAAGAACAGTGCCATGTGACACATAAATAATCTTAGCAAACATCTATGCTCAAGTTAGACATACCAAATTTAGTAAACCAAAACAAAACTATTCTTCTAGAAACTAAACGAGGCTTCTCATGAAATAAAAGACATATAAGTTTCCTTTGAAGAAGGATGCATAAGTTACATTACTTTACAAAAGTCCTAGTAGCAAGGACTTGACCACGACGACAGGATACCAGTACAGCTGAACGCGTCGTCCATGTCCACGGTGAATTGAGTAGGGCGACCCCTTATCCCGTTGTCACGGCTGAAGGTAGCGAATCTGATGCCGCAGTCGCCATGGTCCTTCGTGACGGCGCCGGGCGGCGAATACTCCGTGTAGTCTTGACTCACGGTGAAACTTTTCTACGAATCTGACGCCGCAGTCTCCATGGTCAATAGTGTCGGCGCTGGGCGGCGAATACTCCTTGTAGTCTCGACTCGTTGTGGAACTATTCTACGAGTTCTTATCTCTGGATGGCCCATATACATACCAAACCTGGCTAGGACAGGACGAAGAAGATATTGAAAATAAGAATGTAAGAACCAGACAGAAATAAAGGAGAATAAACGTGGGGAGAAAAGGAAAACAAAAGAACATTATTAAAGATTCTTCAAATGACCACCAGTATCGCTGCGTGCGCAACAGGTCAAGGCATCGACTCTTGACCTCCAGTCTTTTCACCAGCTGAGTTTAACAACTGCGCACGTGAGTCGGCTATGGTCGGGAACCTCGTGTTTTTTAAAAGAATGATATCTGCAGACATCTGGCTGGGGTGAGCTTGTTCATAAATATATTATATCATAATATATCTGTATTAATTTACTTATTTAATATTCACTATTGTTTTTATGAGAAATAATGATATAGACATATTTTTTAACATTTTTCGTGTGTGTACACCACGTGGCCGTAGAACGCCCGTTTATGAATTATTATCCACCAGGAAAAGCGAAATGTCTTTAGTTCATAAACACAATCATATTAGCCTTCTTCTTTGATATTTAACACCGTTATTATCAAAAGACAATATTTTTGATCAGCCACGTGTTAGGAGGTTAGACGATAGGTAACTTTCGTAGATTAGAAGATATAACTTTAAAAACAGATTAAATTAAATATGCTGATTTAATTTCTGTCTCGCATAAAATCCCGAAAGTATTAAATATTTTCTTGTAGCTGTTCAACCATTTGGTTGACACGCTACACATAAAATGCTTTTGATTTCAACTGGTGAACTATTAATTCTACAAGCGATTCCACTTTGTCATTTGAAGCTGTTGTGGTGGCCAGAGCCTTCAGTCTTATACATTCCGAGCAGGCATACGTTGCTGGTGATCGAAAACTTATATTGAAATCACTGACAAAAATATCTCGGAAAATACTATACTTCACAGGTATAGTTTCATTGTCGTCGCAATAGGCCCTCTATATATTCCATATAGTGATATCACTTGGCATATACTGACGCGTACTTTTCTTTCTTGTGTAGTGAGATTCCACATATTCTAACTTGCTGATGAATGCTCTCACTCTGATTCTCTTATCTGCATATTTCTGAGTTCGACGAGCCCCACCTCGTTTTTCTACTGGAGACTCCATTGTATTTAAATACTTCTTACATATATTTTGCACTCGAAATTTTGATCTTCCAAAAATAGATAAAAATGTCTGTGCACATACCTGAACCATTCCTTTTTGCTTGGTTCTCACAAAGTAAGACACTGTTACCGCATTAGACTTTCGATTTCCTTTGACTGGTCATTTGCGATGTGGTTTCTGCTGAGGTGTGTGTTTTAGAATGAAATTGTCTTGGTCTAATTTAACTGTGGTATGGTAAAATGATTGATGAAATCTGTGAATGTCCTGCATCGATAAGGTAGCACATTCATAAGTTTTCATCTTATGCTTACACTGTGGCATTTTTGGAAGCGATTTAGATTGGTGCCTGCAAAGGCTAAAAATACGTTGTAGCCTATGCCATGTAAGGTCAAAAACACATTTACCATATGTCATGTCTCATTTGCTTTTGGTTTTTCAGAGATGGGCAGACATTGGACAAAAGAAGCTCACAGAAACAATTATTAACCATATTTAATAGTATAAGACAAAACGTCTTATTCTTACATTGATTTTTTCAGTGCCTCCCTCTTCCATGTGCTAGGGTTTTTACTTCTTTTACTTCCCGTTCCAGATGGTATGGCTATAACAACATTTTCTATTTTTATTCAGGAAATGTAATTATAACTTAATATTATATTAAATGAATACAGTTTTAAAACACATTAACATTTAGAGTAGATAGTATACAAAATTAATTATGCTAATTTCAAGGTTATGTAACATGTGTTGACATCAGTTAAGCCAACAGCTCATTTTACAAGGAATAAAACATTAAAATACTGACTAATATATTTTGGAGGGATGTAAAGAGTTATGAAAATAACAATGTAATCACGCCATTTCCATAAAGGGATTCAATGAGTTTTGAAACAAAATAAAGGATTGTATTTAAATATTTTTGAAACAAAACATTTCATGAATTCAACAAGTTTTGCAAATACACTCACTTTTCAAAGCTTAAATATACGGGGAAATAGCGGGTTTTGAATCTCAAGAATATAATAAATCAATAGAGGTTTTGTAAAAGATAGCAGCACCATCGCTAATTCTTTTTTTTATGGATTGAACTAGTTTTGCAACTACACGCCTCAATTACATTTTGACCTAGACATTTAAAAAAAACAAGCTGAAACTCCTTCCAAACGGTCAAGAATTCTGCGTCGGGTTTTGAGGCAGTGGCCACCATATTGTTTTTTTTTTTAAATTTAGCGTTATTGATCCAACCAGTTGTCTTGGAATGTTGATATGCTTTTTTAACTGGCTTATTTTTCTCCCTATAATATATTAAGCACCATTCAGTATTATAAATAATATTCACTGTCACTTAAAAGTAGTTTAAGGGATTTTATAGTTCCAATTGTTTGTTAAATTAAGCTCCAAAAGAATAAAATTTCATTCAAGTCGATAAGACTTTAATAACGTTATATTCTACAAAGCAGGTTGAGCACATACGATTTAAAATGCAGAAATAAAATTATAAATTACATTGAATAAAAATATAATCTCATATATTTCTCTCACAGCAGTCTCACTCTATGCTAGATGTGGATGTTTAATAACTTGGGGTGTCTCTTCTTCAACGTAATTTGTATATTCCTGTTCTGGTACGTGCAAATCTCCATACACGCTGTATTCATCGTCTACGTCCTTGTTTCCACAACAATGTCATGCACAGTACGTGCATATGGTTGAGCATTTTAAGGCACTTTTGCAATACACACAACTTCTTTGACAGTCGTCTTTGCCTCAACAGTAGACAAGATGTAGCAGGACTTCTGGACCAGCAATTTTTGATGTGGGTATAGGACGCAGATAAATATTCACTATCTTCCATTTACAGCATAGTGAGCTCATGTTAACACATCAACATTACTGCACCTGATGAAACAATCTGAGTGAGTGCTAACGAGTGGCTGCTGATGTCGGAGGAAGTACAGCCAAGTTGAACTGTGAATGGATGGGCTGATTTCCGATTGTCTTCAGATACAGCTGGTGACATAAGTTGTCAAAATTTCCGTTCCCTTTTGATTAATATACTGAGTGAAAGAAAACCTCACCAACATCAGCCACGGCATCAGCTGTTGCTTGGTGATTATTAAATACAAACAATTTATCTCTGAGCTGCTTATCAATGCGCAATTATTTTGAAGGTGTGATTTTACATTTTCGGTAAATGGATCAAACTAAATCTCATCCTGTGGAGGCTTTTATAGTTATAAGAAAGTCTTTCATTTCCCCCATAACATATTGAATAGCTACAATATGATTAATATTATCTGGGCGAGTCTTTGTTCCTGTAATGATCATCTTCAAACAACTGTTTGGTGGAGCTAAGGCAATTAAAAGAACTATCAAATCCGTGTCTTCACCAAACAAGACGGTTTCAAGCCCTTTTTTGGCCTCTGCAATAGTGGTAGACACAATCAGCACATCAGCATCTGCCTCGACCTGTAGAATCTTGAGTAATTCTCCCTGCAGGTGACTGCTTAAAAGAGAGATGAGTCGCATTTTTTAGCTGCTGTTTGAGAGAAATTCACTCGGTCCTAGAATGACACGAATAGAATATTCCAATGTTACGTCCACGTGGCAAGCCTTCCCTAATTTATACAGGTGTTCCTCGTCTTTTGTGCTCGGTCCTCCCCCATATACATAAAATAAGACGAGGGACTGTCCATAATGTGCAACGATGTATGTTGTATACTGCTGACACATTTCTTGAAATTTCATTGGATGCTGCCATACAACATGATGGAGGAGATTTACACCATCAAATATGTAGGCACAGCCCTGTGTTGAGAAACTGCTTGCTTTTGGCTGGTCCCACTTCATCAAAAAGGGAGGGAGGATAAGCAGATAGTTCAAATTTGAAGATCTCAGACAGCTGTTCTTCATTTATCACTGTGCACACCATGTGGTGAAGAAGCTGGTTGAAGTTTACACAGATTGACTCACTACGCAATGTGACGGATATCGTTACTTTACCTAAAGATTTCACAGTTGACTTACGTTTGAAATTAATTTCAGTGAATTTATTTTCCTCAATTTCCTTCATTGCAGATGTACCAGCTTCTATTGCCTTGTCACAATAAAGATTTTCATCAGCCAACATACCAGTGGATAGAGATGCATATTAAATAGTTCTCTCAAATGGATTACGTTACTGGAACCAGTTGATGAACCATTGAACATCTTTGGCGCCACGATTTTACGAGACTCCCGTGAGTCGACATGCTGTTCCGAGGAATTTGACATAACACCAGTGAATTCCTCCATTGATTCTAATATTCTTGAGGATACAGGCATGTAGTGTACCCATGTAGCAATGGTGGAAGGTGAAATCCTTCAGCCCCGCTTCAAGCCACCACTACTTTTCATAGCTTTCATAAAAACTTGTTCGATTGCCACGTCACTCCAAATTCCACAGCAAAACTTATCACTTCGCCTGATAGTGAAATAATCTTGTTTTACAAACTTGTGGAATTCTTCTTCGGGCAAGGTAAATTTAAGTTTAATTATTTCCTGAGGGTAGATGTGAGCTGACTTAGAGTAATTGAGGTGGCCGGTAGCGTGAAGGTATTGAAATATGAGTTGAAGACAGTGCAGATGCAGATATAAGTGTCCACTTCTCTCTGCTCTTACAAACACACACACAATCTCCACCATATTGATGAATATAATCCCCAAGAGTTGAGTACGGTCATATTTTCTGCTAGTATCCAGTATTTCTTTCAGTCCACCAACGAAGTTCTTCACTTGTAGAGATTCCAGTATTTCATATGGAAGAATGGTGCCTTCCACAAGAGACATGTAGCTGGAGTTTAACTCCTCTTTATTTGAGGGAGGGTTGTGAATCTGCAGTAAAAGTGTAATAAGAGCTTCAGTCATGTAAATAGTACGGACAGCTCTTGTATAGGACTTATCACCCATAATATGAATTACGCTGTTTTAGCGTGTACTGTATTCCACATTTCTTCTAAGACACTCCCAGCCATGGCATGTCCTAATGTGCCCAAGAATGATAGAAGATGGAATCCTCCAAGACAAATGAAAGGTGTTGCCAGAGGACTTTCAGAAGGAGCGCTTAAAACCATCCCACAAGCCGTGGCGTAAAGTGGTTGATCAAATGTGACCGTTGTATAAGATTGTCCATACTTTGCCTTTCCTGAGAAGCATACAGGAGGTAGGTGCAAATGGTTTGAGGATTGCTGGGAGCCAAGTTGACAAATGGAAGTAGCACAAGAGCTGTTGATTCATACTACTCTGTTGATAAGCAATTTTCCATAAAGCTACCCCAAGCCTAGGACAGTTCAAGCCAGTCACTGGATAACCAAAACAAATTTAAGCCACGAGTAGTCCCAGTGGTACTTGTGGTACTGAGCTTGCAGGTACAAGGTTGTGACCCTAGAATATCTAAGTAAATCAAGGCAACGGTAAATCTGCAATTTTGTTGGACCACATGGCTCAAAATCAGAGGCACGATTGCTTTTAATTAATGGCGTTGGGTGTCAGTGTGAAGTGAAGAGCAAGGCGTTACATAAAAAATTAATGATCCAACACATAGCATAAAAAGAACCATTGCCATCAAGGGTGTGCATTTTGTAGTCAGCATTATCGGACACAAATTGTGTATAGCTTCTGTCTATCTCAGCTTTGGCATGGGTGGTCACGGATCCCTCGAACTTAATAGCCTACTAATAGGTTGCACAGACTCCCAAATTTGCCAGCAAATCAATGAGTATTCTTGAACCATGCCGTCTATGTAGGCACACACTCAGGCCAAATTGAAGTGTAGAGAAAAAAAAAAAAGTCATACGACAGACATGATGTCATAAGCGATAAGCAACAGATTTTTTTTCCATCTTTCTGTAACTGTACCCTGATGGATTGGTAGGCTTGATAATTACGTTGACCTATAGCCTGAGTGACCACTGGATGAGGTCTTCATTCCTGTAAAAATTTCCTCTCACGATGGAAAAACAGAACAATCATAGGGTTGGGATTTAATGAGACGGTGGATAATCTCAACCACAGTTTTAATGATTCTTTTCTTCTCGTCAGCAACATTTGTCTTGTGATTCTGCACCAGGTATTAAATGTAATCTTTACAGCCACGCCAGAGAAGCATACTACTCCAAATTTCCCAGGAATCTCCGTAATATTTAAGGTGTCACCATAGCGATCAACAAGATTTATCTTTAAATGGGTGATATTGTATGGTTCCACATCAGGATTTAGTCTGCCAAATGTCTCAGCAATCTTTTTAACTGTGAATTGGCACTCATAGTTTTGTTCTAAAAACTGGCACAGTTTTTCAAATGCAATGGTTATATATTTATTTTCCCAAGCTCTCCTTTCTTTATAGTGGCTTCTCCAAGTTTTGTGGAACCTTCAACCTGTAATATATAAAATCAGTATCTATGAAAATGATCTTCAGCAGCCACAAGATCAATCACAACTGTAATTCGCAGCAATACTTCTTGAGCTCACGCACAATCCCTTCCTCGAGTCGGTCATTGGAAAAAAGATAACATTCCATAAATATGGTAAATTAAACTGAGTTAGCCACTATGTAAGTTTTTGATAAGCTATCTAATGAATTAAAAAAGTGAATATTTTGGTCTCACTTCAGGCTTAAAATCGGCATTGAAGTATACTTTGATTGGAAGAAGGATAAAATTCTTGGAATGTTAACCATTTTCCACTCAAGAGTGAGCTTGTAAAACTAATATTAATAACAGCGGTTTATTGAATCATTCACTTTCACAATCTTTGTACGGATGGGATAAAAAGACGTGTTCAAAGTTGTACTAAACTAATTAGGTATGAAATACTGAAAACAAGTCTTTTATTGATTTTTGCAACACAAAAATATAAAATGCCAGCAAGGCTATAATTAAATACTGTAATATGTTTCCAGCACTGTATTCACTCTACGTTTTGTTATTGTAATGAAATAACTCTTTAGGGAGAAGGCCACCTCCATACACAATAATCAAGTAGGAGCTAGTTATCAAATAATGGTATAATGAGAGCAAAGGACAGGAAACCACTACTGACCATACCTGTGGGCCACCATATCGCCAACCAATACTTTGCCAGTTACAGCTCGCAGCAGCTGCAAACTGGTAAATGTAAAAATGTCCAGTTCAGAGGAAGAGTATGAATCTAAACGGAGGATAGGTAAACTTAATAGAACGTTACATTCTAGGGAAATGCAGAAACTAGCCAGAAAAAAAGGGGAGGAGTCTGTTACAAGGGAAGGTTTATTAATGCAGGCTAAAACCACAGGTCTTGCTTGTACTTGTAGCAAGACATGTATGTATAATTTCCCTTTTGAGGAAAAACATATCATTGATACCGTATACAATAGACGTCCAAAAAATGAGATGGATAACTATCTGATGGGGCCGATAGAGAGATACAATGTTTCAAGACATCGTTAATTGAAAAACAAGTTTAAATAAATCACGTCGTCATACAAATATTTTGCTTTTAAAGGGATCAAAAGAGTTGAGGTTTGTCAAAACGCTTACATAAGTTTGTATGCCATATTTATCAAAGATATCCTATGCCTAACTAATCTCTTTGAAACTACCCAGTCACCTTCCGATAGGAGGGGCAAACACAAAAACCACAAACATACGCTTGATGCCAACATATTTGTAAAAATAGATGACCATATCTCCTCATTAAAAAAAAGTCACATTAATCCTCTAGGACATCTGTTAATTACTAAGATTCAGGTTTGACTTTATTAAAAATGCACTAGCTCTTCATTGAGAAGCAACCTGATCTGAAAGGAGTCGTGAAGTACGAGTATTATTTTAAGCATTTAAGAGAAAAATATGGTTATAGGTTTGGTAGACCACAAGTCGAAGTTTGCTCAACTTGTAGAGATTTTAACACCAAGATAAAATATTTAGCTCTTAGCGAGGTAGCAAAAAGAACGGCTGTTGTTGTTGAGTTTTTAGTTCATAAGCGACAAGCGAAAAAGTTCTACAACAAAATTCAAGACGTCACCAAGATTTGCAATGAGAGAAACGATGAAATGGCTATTGTTTTTGACTTCATGCAAAATCTGCCTATACCCTTTATGTCATTTCAGGAAATGTTTTATCCCCGTAAGCTTTGTTACTACGTCTTCAATATTCAAGACTTTAGCAACGACACTTCTTCAGTTTTCTAAACGTAAATAGAGGGCGAAGCTCACAAAGCCCCTAATGAAGTATGCAGCTCTGTCCTGGACTTCATTAAACAAATTCCTGAAGAAGTGAGAATCATGCACGTGTTTAGCGATGCATGTGCTGGTCAGAATCGTAACCACACATTAACAAGGCTGTTTACAGCATTAGCCATGAATGGAAGATTCTCCATCATTCAACAATATTACCCCATTCGAGGATATAGCTTTCTATCATGTGACAGAAACTTCTCAGTCATAAAACAATCTGTCCAAGGGCTAAATCAGAATTACTCCCCAAACCAGTATGACAAAATCATTATAGCTGCCAGGAAACTCAACCCCCAGTATCAAGTAAAGAAGCTTCAAAACGACCAGATACTCAACTTCAAGGACTGGTGGCTGCAGTATTTCAAGAAAACATGTAAACATTGAGAAGAAAAATCTGATGTTCAGCATCAGTAAGTATAGACATCTTATCTACACTGAGGAGATGAATGAATCGCTGTGTCAAGGCTATGGAATACATTGATGGTCTGATGTATGGAACTCTCAAGTTTAAGAAAGAAGATCATGTGAAGCTCCCCAGTGCCAACGCATATGGTGGGAAGGTTGAAATCAACTTCAAAAAGCTACAGGACATCTCCAAATTCACCCAATACGTACCTGAATAGTACAAGCCATTTTATGATGGAATCCTTAAGTATCTTATTACCAAGACAGGGTATAGTGACAATGAATAATAGAAAGTTACTTAATCATCATTAAGTGTGTGAGTGAGCCAATTTAATATTTTATTTTAGTGTGTGAAACAATAATTTTCTTTACTCAATACTAGCTTTTGCCCGCGGCTTCGTTCGCCTTAATGTTTATTTTATCAATAAATTCTGGTTGTCGGCCGACACAGGAAGTATGAAAATAAAAACGATGAACTTATTTAAGTTGTTGGTCAATAAAGAAACTTACAAACTAAACAATATAAATAAGGATTAAGTGTAGGAGTAGGAAAGAAGTAGCGGAGTGTGTGCCAGTAGAGTCATAGGTTATGCCTTGCCGCGAATTGAAAAACTCACTCCATCTTAAATTTTACACACAGTTAATTAACATCCCTTATTTACTGCGCTTGTTCTTGGCCGTTGCAATCATGGGAACAGAATAGATCATTAATTTAGGACGCTCCTATGTACTATGTTGTATGCTCTTCTATTTGGCGCAAATACATACAATTTCTGGGCATTGGAAACATGCAAACATGCTACATATAGTCGACCATGGGAAAAACGTGGCTTTTCCAAATAAACCCCTGCTACCTGCAATGTTTGCCCTTGCGCTTTGATAATAGTAATAGCAAAACAAAGTTTGTTTGGAAACTGGAGTCTTTTGAATTAAAATGGTACGCCATTGGGTATTATTGGGATTCGTGGTATGATTACACTTTCCCCTTTTCCCACACCTGTTAAAATGGTGAAACAGATTATATTTTACCCTAATAGTGTAATCCGAAGCCTCGTCCCATTACATAATCGGAATGCATCTAAATTTTCCATAAGCATAGCTGGTACACCTAATTTAAATTGTAATTTATGCGAGGGTACACCCGATAGCTCCAGAGAATTTAAAAACTCAGCGGGATATGAAGTGCTTTGTTCTGTGTCCATGATTGTATATATTGACAAATACTCCTTTATTTCTCCCTGCACGTCTTTCAAAATGTCAGTGTTGATTTTGTTAACGATTTCATTTTTTGGTGCAAGAATTGCTCTTGCGCACAACCAGTGATCACAATTAAAATTTAGTTGTAAGTCTGGGTAAACTTTAACAATGAACTCTAAATCATTTTCCACCAAACTACAGAATTCCCTTGTTAATAAAATACAACCTTCATCATCCGTGTCCAAACGTTCATCGCCAATTTTCAATAGTGTCTCGGCGTAATGTCCTGAATCTACGTCGTTATAAAGGTGGACTCTCATATTCGTTGTTAGACTGAGTTTTTTAATTTTTGCCCACAATATTTATGACTTGAAACAGGCTTTGATCTCATCTGCATGTGTGCCCCTCTGGATCACCAGTAGGGTTTGTCGGATGTCACCAGCCAGTAAAACTACCATTCCTCCCATAATATCTGTACTGTCTCGCAAGTCCTGGAGAGTTCGGTTTAACACCTCTACAGCTTATTTGTGGGATATCGTACTTTCGTCCCACACTAAAAGTTTACATTGTCGTAGCATCATACCTCGAGGGCTATTTTTTTGCTGAAATTGCAGATGGGTGACTCTTCCTGTACAAATGCAAGATTTAATAGCAATTTTAGAACGGAATGTGCAGTACGGCCGCCGTTCAGTAGTGTAGCTGCTATACCGGAGGAAGCCACGGCAACAGTAATTTTCTGGTCTTTTTTTTATGAACGCCCATAATAAGTTCAGCAAAAACGTTTAGTCGGTTCCTCCAGGGGCGTCGAGAAAGAGGGGTGCACCATTCCCTGACTCTACTTGACGTAACACCTGTTGAAATACGTGACTTTGTTCTGGAAGCAACGGAGGAACTAATTCGGTTACTTTCTGTTGCAATGCTGTGAAATCATAGTTTAATTCCCGAGTAATTTCATCGTATAAGTCATTTTCATCTGATCGTCGAGGGCTTACCATTGCAAAATTTGAAGCTTCTTCCCCGTCATTGTCATAACCTTGTTTTCAATTTTCGTCAGCGTTTAGTATTAGATGTGCTAGTTAAAAGTCATATCTGCATGTACTTGCTGTAGCCGCCACAAAATATCTTCCACCATATACTCTTTGTACTTATCCCACAGCGTTTGAGTATTGGAAAGACCGCAAGATGATATGAGGGTTGCTTAAATTTCCCTGATTCTGTCTGGTGATCAGCACTGCATGGCTTCCTCCATAGTTTCGTCCCAGTGGTTATCATTCTCTAACAAACGTAGAGCTTCACATGTTTCTCTATAAGTTCCGCATTCCTGGCCGTTGACAATTTTAAGGTCTCTATAGCTAGTTGAACCTCGAACATTATGCAATAACATGCGCAGACAAAAACATTCAAAGTTCGTTACATGGACGGTGTAGACACGACGAAGAGCGTCTAATGATTTAACCCCTGGCAAATCTTCAACAGGCGTACCTTTAACGCAGCGTTTCCACTCCTTATTTGAGGTGTTCCATGTATAATAACAGGGGACTTGGGAATACAATAGTGTTTTAGCGAAAGTATTTGTCTGATAAAGCGGGAAAAAGGCAGTTAATGTGGTTTTAGGAGGTGATGAAATACTTTCCTGGAAATTACTCTCTTTAAAGAAAACACGCTGTCCATTTTCTAAATGTACGGCAAGATGTGTAACAGTTGGATGTCTTTCATGTAAGGGTAAACCAAGGAGCCACCACGCTGCCTCATTACTACTGACATATCGCCCTGCTTGATAGGTTTGTACTTCATTAAGAGTTTGCACTACACCTTCGTTACGCAGATTTAAGATAGCCTGATCGCTCCCTTTATTAATGTGTTTGCAAATATATTTAATAGCACGAACAGAGTTGCAGGCTTCTACATTAATGTGGGAATTAAATATTTTACATAGAATGGGTGAATACGGCACAAACCAGCTATTATCAAAAGTTTGGACCACCCCACTGTGAGTCTGAATCGTAACACTTCTACCACCATCTTCAGGTGCTCTTCGTCTGTATAAAGGGTAACTCTTTTCATTGTGCTCTGTTTCCTTTAACTGATATCGGGGGAATTTTTTTTGTACATTTTTCATGCATGGCGATGCTGGATTGCGTGCCCCACAGGGACCATGAACCATGTCTCTGACTACGGTATCGTGCAAATCCTTATCTTGTTCTGGATCCGGAATCTCGGCGCTTATTATATTATCTATTTGGTTGGGACGCAGCTTTTCTTGCAACCAAATAAGAATGTGCTTATGTGGAATTCCTAGTTTCTGCCATTCAATGGAATACATATGTCACTGGATGTTTCCAAATACTTTTCCCTTTGTAATAACATTCGTTAGTGTTTGGACCTTTAAACGAAACACGCGGGAAACTAAGTCATGTCAGTAAGTAGCTCTTTTCCCGGTCATAGGCTCTTCTGTTATTTCCTTCCATGAGGGATTGCAGGTGAAAGTCACGAATAGGTCAGGCCGGCCGTAATTGCACACATAGGCGAAAGCGTCTTGTGTGTATTCATGCAGATAGCGGGAGCTGTTCACAAAAGTAGAGGGAAGAATAACCATTCTGCCTAAATTTTTGGGGTTTATATTACCATCCGTGCTAATCGCATCTTGAAGGAGAATGTAATTTTCAGCTCGCAGTTTTTTCTGGTTTAAAGAAATGTAACGAAGACATTCGCTCTCTTCTTTGATGTACATATATACTAAAAATTGGCGAAAACTCTGTCTTGACCGCGGAAGGGGAGGTTAAAGTCATTTTCTCGAAGTATCATGTGAAAGGCGTAAAAATCAATTAATGAAACATTTTTATTGGGAACTGGCAGTTTTGTAGTGGGATTAATGAGTGGAATATCAAAATGGTATCCCGACTGTCCTTTGATAAAAACTAATGGGTACTGAAAGCATCATAAAATATATGAGTATCGGCTAAGCGTGTAAGTGTATTATCGAGTGCTCGTAACACTATGTCTTGTGAAGAGAACTGGTAGCCACTCACCAGAACAGCAACTTCATTAATTGTGGATGCATTATAGAACCTCTCATTCTCGCCACGTGGAGTTCGATCAGCATGGATGACAACCTTATAATATTCTTGAGGCCAGTTTTCTACTGTGGTTTTAAAGGTATTTTTCAAAATGTTGTGGTAATGTAACATTCTTTGAATTTTTAATACCGTATTTCTTTCAACTCCTTGAATGTATAGTCAACGACGGTCTACTTCATTTTCATCACCTATAAAATAGATTTGCAAGAATTTATGCTGTTCGTTCTCTGTTGGAAAAAGTGAACCAGTTTGATAATATATCTGACCTTGTACGGTAAAGGTTGGCGAAAACCCGGGCATTCTTATCTCCTTATCTACTCCAAAAGATGCCATTTGAAAGCATGAGTTATACTTTCTAATTATATTTAAAAAATGCCGTGATTCATTTGTATCATATAAATATAGAGTTTTCAGAGGTTGTTCTTGTTCACCAAGTAAAGGAAGGGAAACTTTGCCATTAGAACATCACATCCCTGTGGTCTCATCTTTCCATTTTAAAGCATCACAAAACTGGCGTTTTTTATTCATAAAACAAACAACAATTAAAGTATGATTTTTGTAATCAATTAAAGGATCGTATTCAAATCCAGTATTATTAAATACGGACCAACTGTTAAGCATAAAAGTTCGTTGGCATTCGGTTTGCATTTCTGCATGAACGATTCTTCTCGCCTGCGAATGTTGTGTAGTTTCTGTGACTCTAATGACTGCCTGCCGCTGAGCTTGTTCTTCTAAAAGGAGCTGCGCTTAAAGGGGCGTCTCAGTAGCTCTCAAAGCTCTCTGGCGTTCATCTTGCTCATCTAAACGGAGCTGCGTTTGATGAGGCATCTCAGTAGCTCTCAAAGCTCTATGGCGCTCAGTGTGTTCATTCAAACGGTGCTGCGTTTGATGAGGCGTCTCAGTTGCTCGCAAAGCAGCTTGGCCTTCAGCTTGTACATCTAAACGGATCTGCGTTTGAAGGAGCGTTTCAGTAGCTCTCGGAGCTCTCTGGCATTCGGCTTGTTCCTCCAAACGCAATTGTGTTTGAAGGGGCTTCTAAGCTGCTCTCAAAGAAGCCTGGCGGGTGGCTTGGTCCTCCAGTCTTTCCTGGCTTTGAGAAGGTGTCTCATCAGCTCTCAAAGAAGCTTGTCGCTCGGCTTGTTCTTGCCTCCTTAAATTGGCATGAACGGAGGATTCTTGGGATTGAGATATTCTAGCTGCCCAGGCTCGCGATGAACTCCTGGATAAGTTAGAGTTACGTTTGCGAGGCATTTCAAAAAAGAAATAGAAAAAAACTTTTTTAAGGAAAAAAACACAAACCTAACCTAAATATTAAAACAAACAAACTACTGGATTAAAGGTAAAAAACTATAATTAGAAGTAAGATAACTAACCTAAAAATAATAAATGATAAACTATCGCTCAAGGAAAAAAAGGAACGATATAAACTGAACACGTAAAACAATTACAATATTATTAAAATAGGACTAAACACAGATGAATAAACGGTAACTAATCAATGTTTGTAAGCAAATTAATCGCAAACATGTATTGTTATTTCCCATCGATACGGTCCCCCAACTCCCTTTCTTCCGTTTCTCCAAACTTCACACGAGTTTAAAATAGATAGTGCCTAAAATAACTTGAGAACAGATTTTTATTAATCATTTTAAGATCAATGTGTCTAAAATAACTCGAGAACAGATTTTAATTCGGGATATCAGATTTTCTTCCGGGATACCGCAGATCCATTTTTCTGTACTCCAGGCATCATGTTGCAATTCATGTTCATATCAGTAGGCCGAGTTGTTATCCTGGATGACCGTCTAAAAGTTATTTTTTTCTATCCCTCGGGAACAGTACTCTTTTTCTGGATGAACGGTACTTTATGTCCTTTTCTGTACCCATGACAACGTGTATGCAAAATTTCTTGATAAGCGGTTGAGTAGTTTAGGCGTGAAAGCGTAACAACAAAGAAACTCACATTCGCATTTATAATATTAGTAAGGATAATTTTTGACTCAATATTTAGGATTTTTTTTCAAAAAACTGAGATTAATTACTTATTTTACCTGCTTTCAAACCAATGAGTGGAATAAGGATAACAATCAAAAAATTTAATTATCAATAGTTAATAAACTATCGAGAATTTCACTTCGATATTCTGGGATTGAATACTTATTTACTATGATTACAATTTCCTAATGGTAAAATTTTCAATAACATTTATAGTCTGGTCAGTAAGCTGTTTATTTCGTTTACAGAAAACTAGGGAAGCTGGAATGATATTCTTTTTCCACTCACTGATTCTCTTTCGTTTGCAAATATCTGAACAGAGTTGATCATGTTCAGGGTTTGAACCTCACTACATTCCTTTTTATATGAATACCAGCATATAGACGAATCAATCTATTGACACCGACAAAATTTAAAGTGCATTTTAAAATTAAATGCAACCTGGGGTGTTTGACACTGTTCTGGTGTCTTTGAAGTAGGGGGTTTGGAATGCGGTTGTACATTCTACGACTCTCAACGTGCACTTCAAGAACTGTTTTCCCTTGAAGATCATTTTTAACTCCATCCTGTCGAATCTCACTGCACCCTATTTTTTTAGCCCTTATTGAGTCAAAGTTACAGTTTAACCGCCTTTGTCTTTGCAAGGTTGCAACACACACTTCATATTGTTGTACACAACTCCTACTAACACATTAACACTCATACAAAAGTATTTGGCCTATATACACACATATATAGGGGAAAGTATTATAAGTATAATAATTATAGTTTTAGTATTATAAAAATTATAATGTATTATAAAAATTAAAGTATTATAATAATATTAAAAGTTTTATAATGTATTGTAATAATATTATATGTATTATAAATTATGTATATATACCATTCACAGAAACACCACCGCTTTTTCTTAGTCCATCATTCACTCTAAAACCGTATAGTAAAACAGTAAACAAGTCCAACGCGCACACGAGTTCGAATGTCAGCTAGGCGATATCGAGCGTCACAGCCATCACAGAAGACGTGAAGCCAGGTGCTAATATACCCTCTCCCCTCACTCATCACCCAAATGCTTGGCCCTTTATGTTGCCATTCTTCATATTGTCATCCACACTTTGTAGCAAATAATAATATGTAAACACTTCACATCTTATCCTGATTGGCTTGAGTACATATCTTAAAATTATTCGTGAAATTTTATTGATGGGGTAAATATGGAAATAGATATCGTGAATTCACTCTATAAACAATTAATATCGATACTAACTGTGTTTGTTGTTATAGAAGGTAAAGTAAAGAAGCAATTTAAATAGTATATCAGCGTTCCAAGACAACTAGTCGTATAAATACCTCAACATTAATAATATTTCATGATTTGACCAATATGGTGGCCATTGTGAAAAAACCTGAAGCGGGATTTCATGGGAATTTTTCTGACTTGATAAATAAAGTGCCTTGACCATTTTAGAAAAGGTTTCAGCTTGTTTTTTGAATGTCTAGGCTTCAGCCGTTTTTTTCCTACTTGCACAGTTTTGTAAATTTCTTTTATTTTCACAAAATTTCTAGAAAGTTTACTCTTATTTGTACCCCCTGAACACTCACTAATCAATCAGTGTACATGTCTGGATATACCGAATGGTTAGTTGGACGTTGTGATAAAAAAAAATATAATATACCGTAATCAAAAATACAAATGTTTTAAAAATATCAATATACAAAAACGGATAGGCATTATAAATCCTGTGAAATATGTTTACTACCCTTTATTCCTTTATTTCTCATCCCTGTATGGTGCATATTCATGATAACAGTTTGAAACTGACAAAGCCCCACGACCTTTCCAATCTTGAGGGCCATCTTGTTGGTGTGTGGATATAAAAAATTTGAATTCAAATCCATGTGCCTCTTTCTTGAGTGGTAAGAATTGCTTTTAGTTTTAGAGTTAGACCTAGTCCTACCTAAATTTTATAGATTCCTAATCCGAATCTTAAAATTTATAATAAATCTTGAATCCAAGTTCTAATTTCTTTAAATATGTAGACCCACAGCTTTATCTATGGTGAAAATATTAAAAAAAAATNTTTTTTTTAAATGTTGTTAAAGTATAGGAGCCACTAACAATTTATATATTGTTTTTCATGTAAATTATATGATCAACAACAAAGCGAACCCTTTTACTGAATTAATAATATTTTTTGCACCCCTTCCAACTACACTTTTTTCTCACCAATTGCTTTAAATTGTTATTTAAAATTAATGTCTTAATAATTGAACTCTAGATATTTTTTGAGATCTAATCTCTTAAATACTATAAGATACAAGGGATTTTAGGACTTGGATATTTCCAATAAAGTGTTAATTAATATAGTTTATGTTGCTCATTGAATTAGCTAAGTGTGTCGATTACTAGTCTACGGAACTCTGGCTTGACTCTAAGTAGTGCTGATAAAGTAATTTTCTATGTGTAGGCCTATATGATTTTATTATAATAAATAATATCCTCTAGGAAATGGGGTTGTGTGAATGTGATATAAGACGTGAGTCTCCGAGTTAAATAATTATGTAAGTCATGTTCTATTTGGTATGTGTATTTAGAAAATATACGTTAAATATAATATCCGAAGTCATTATTTTTCTTTATAATAGCCTCGAAGTAAATTAAGTTGTTTGTGTTTGAGACCATATTTAAATTATGTCACGATCAGTTTTATCTCACTTATTTGGTTTAGCAACGTGTCACTATAAATGCGAGATGATTTGTAGGAAAAAATCTCAGCTGTTTAAAGGAACAAATACAATCGACAGAACTCAAGCTTAATATATTCTAAGAGCCGCTTCTGCGGTGGCCACGTAGTCTGGCACACTACTCTTGCAGTAGGCCAGATTGCCGATGACGGGGAGATCAAGGTTCGACTCTCGGTCAGGTATACTGAAGAGGGTTTTCCCTAGATATTTTTGCATGCTCCCTTCCCACAAATTCGGGTACACTTCCTATTAATATAAAGTCCCTAATTCCTAAAACCATTCGCGTATTTAGTTCATAAGCGTATAACCCGAGTTGTTAGTGAGACGTGGTGTTACAAAAAAATGTATCTAATGGCGTTAGCCCCAGAAACATCATTAAATGAATTACAATAAATCAATAATATATATTACAATCTCTTGTCACACTCACGTTTCGACTGCAGTGCTTGGTGGTTGAACATGTCACTTTCCTCGGGTCTTCTGAATACTGGACATGTTAATACTTCCATATTATAATCAGGGCCGCCGCGGTTCAAGGGGCGAGTGAAGTGGTCAACCGGCTATTGAGCGCCGTACCACTGATGCTGTATTTAAAAAACATGTATATATAACGTTTTTAGCTAATAAATGGTTAAGACATATTTGATAGTGTACTAAAATCCGATGTAGTCTCAGAACGATTTGTGTCATTGTTAGGACTACTATGCCGTGTAGTTGTTCCAATTGATTCTCAATTTCAAACACAAGACTTCGCAGCTCCTGTAGTGCGGAGTTGTGTAAAAACTTTGCGTTTAGTGAGTGTTCCACGTGGAAGCCATATCCTAGATTAGGTTGTTGAGATGCATACAAATCATCCGTGAAATAGGTTTAGCTCTTTGACGCACTTCTAAAGCTATACAACCTTTTCCAGCATCTACAAACTGTTGGAGCATTCTTATTGAACACGTTCACAATTTATCCTTTAAAATCCAGCGAAATACGGTGGGAATGTAGATTTTACCACCTTAAAGTTTTGATCTACCAATTTGTCGAGACTCGTGAGTTTTTTTTGTGATTGTATAATAAAACAGCAGTGATCCAAACTGTCATTGGAGGTCAAATCACTTTCTAACTACTTAGAAGATTTGACTTTCGTTTTTACTCTTGTCATATGTTACAGTCTTCTTTTTCAAGTAAACATAATGAGCAAGATAATGCAATAAATAACTATTGAAAACCTGAATGCAACCGAATTTTGACAAATCTCATCACTTTTGTAAGGGAATAATAAAGTGCAGATTTTATTTCTGCAAATATTAAAGTGAAAGGAATAGCTTCTGATTTGGAAATTGAAACTAAATTTAAAGCACACAGATGACTGAGAAATAAAAAACCAATGTTTGATTACTAAGCTCTTGACGAAAGTCCTCAATTTAAAGGGTAACATATCCAAGAAAACTTTTTCTACCCAGTCCCCTAGAAAGGCGTTTTTGTTCAGCTCTCACTTAACAAAAAAAAAAGTGGGTATGTATCTATAATATAAAATAATTGTCAGCTTATTATGTGCAAATATATAACCTTTCCCATTGCTACCAGTCCAGGTTAACCACACTAATTGATAAGGAATGAAGAATTTAGAAGGTATTCTTTGCGTGGAGAGAGAGAGTGAGAAACCTTTTCATGAAAAACCCTTTCAGTACATTAGGGTGACATTTTAATCCTGATCTCCCCATCATCGGGTAATGAGACTAAACGAGTTGTACATTTTGACTGGGTTCCTAATGATGCATTTTTTAAAATATAAAACTCACAGGCTTTAGTTTTTTTGTTCTCATTGTTTGTTTTTTATAAATAAATATTTATATATTTTTTCCTTTGTGGTGTAACGTAGAACAGAAAAAGGGTTTGTAAACGAATACTACATTTAATAACTTTTTTTTTTTTAATAAAAGGTAGAAAAATATATCAAACACATAGTTTGCAATTTTTATTTTTTTATTTTTGCTTCTTTCATGTCCTTGTTAACAAAGCTGCTCCAAGGGTCAGAACAAAATGAAGGTAAATGATGAGAGCTTCCTTTGCTTGTGTCTCACTGGGGGTTATGAACAAAATCATAAATAATATAATAAGAGAAATTCACCATAACAAGTTATAACGATTGATGAGCCGAGTCGAATTAATATATATCCAGAAGTCGTCAGCCTATCGGACGAAACTTGTGTATTTATTAAAATCTATACGAATGCGTGCCCATCAGAATCGCTAGTGTTATCCAACCCAAATATGTTTCTATGACTGTCTATTAAGTGTATCCTTTTCTATTTCTCCCCCTTCCAAGCCAAAAGTCGACCTTGAAGGAAGCTATGAGTAGAAATAAAATGTCGTGACTCCCTCTAAAATAGTCACATCGCCGTACTATCGCTTTCTAGCGGTGTGATATGGAACTGATTCGTGAATGTCAACTTTATTTTAGCACCACGTTTTACTACTTGTTTATATTATACGCATACAAGGCCGTGGCCAGCCAATAATTTCAGGGGGGGTTCTGTGGTCCCATTCCCAAAATGCTGGAGTATAGAAAAATTATAAATTGTAAACAGTTCTAGAAGCTCTCTGAATTTTTTTTTAACGGCAACATAACACAATAACTGCTGAAGGTAAGAAAAAATGCAAAATATGAAACACTTCTAGAAGCTCTCTAAAGTGCATTTTGTGGTTACACACCCCCCTAATTTGTATTTGTACCCTAATTTTGATAATATTTGAACCATAGATGAAGTCATATATATTTTGTTCATAAGATTTCGGGGGGCCTTTGAACCCCCAAACCCCCACCCTGGACTACGGCCTGGTACGCATATGTACTGATTACTCTAATGATTTAAGAATCAGGAAGGTTGACTTTATAGGAAGTGTAACCATATTTGCATGGAGGTAGAGTGGAAAACAATATATTTTTAGATAACCACCCTCAGTACAACTGACCGGAATTATAACTCAAATCTCCATGTCATCAACAGTCTAGAATAACACGATAATGGCGCCTTAGACCATGTGGCCATTAAAGTTTGTTTGAATCTCAACTAACCGTATAGATTATGTCCATTTTATAGCGTGTTCTTTGGGTAGCCTATATTATATGTTACACCCCAATAGAGAATCCGCTTATTTCATGACTTGGGCAAATTTCTGCTCATTTCGTGAATTGGTTTCCTTGCTCAATCATTTCACTACCATCTACTACACGCATAACTAATATTCCTTTTAAGATAATATATTAAACTAATCCTACCTAACTTTACCTAGCCTTCCATTCTAGAACGATTAAAAGTTAACTTAGGTCCTTCTAAACAGGTGTTTCTTGGTGCGAGACAAGCGCGACGCGTGTCCTGGACGTTTTTTTCTATACAAACAACATATGCCGTACATCATGAGAAGGATGAAAAAAAATTATAAAAATATAGCCCAGTGTTACCGGTCCCTTCTAATCTACCACTCATGGTGGATCCGTGCGTTAGCTTCCTCATAGTGCTGCCATTTTAGGAACAAATAAACTGGTAGACAATATATACACAACCACTAGGGGTGTAGTGGAGTGGGAACGTGGGGGAACGCCATTTCTGCACTGCTTTTCGTGGAAAAATATATTAAAATAAGGTTTTAGGAAAGTTTTATACAATGCAATACCAAGTTAACTAATTGATTTTATATCAAAATTATGTTAAAAACTACCCACCTCGGTGGCGTAGTTAGCTAACGTGTTTGTCGTGTTGAGTACGACTGGTGAGGACGGGGAGATCGAGGTTAGAATCTCGGTCGGGTGAACTGGGTGTTGTTTTTCCTAATTAGTTTTCTACTCTTTTTCCACGCAAATGCGGGTTCACTTCCTCTAATTCAACCTTCCCAATTCTTAATCCATTAGCGTAATTAGTACTTATACGTATGACCCAAACGGGTAGTAAGACGCGGTGATAAATATTATTATTATGTTAAAACTTTTTTCATACTTTAAATCAATACATTCTAATGAAATTTACTGTTCTCAATGATAATTTGTGGAATTTTAAGGGATGTGCGTTTATTAATTTTATGCCTTAGTAACCATTAAAAAATGCTCCAAATAGCTTCCAGAGGCATTTAAGTTTGTGAAATTTTTTCGCCTACGAAGATTGGGCCCTATTCAAATTCCTACGAGCTTGCGTTCCGGCACTGCTAAATATATGACTACATAACTGCCAACCACAAATAAGAAATGAGGTACCTGCCACATAAATATACTGATTCTGGTACTGAGATATACTAAGGTTCCGTCACACGTGTCTTAGAGGTTGGTGGGCGTGTAGTCAAGCCAAAATGACGTAACAGAAGTGACGCTTGTATAAAGTGCCCTATTGAAAATAATTTAAATAGTATGGCGTATGGGAACAGCTCGCTGATTGGTTGAATTTGATCCCGTGACAACGCCCTTTACTCTCTGACTGGCTAATGGATTTCCCCCTTATCGTCCCCCTCCCCTACTTTTGACCAACTCCCCCTCCTTCTGAACCCCTTTCCAGTATTCCAAACATTTTTTCCTGTCTCATTTGTTTTTTATTTGTGGTCATTGCTTTTTTATGTGCTCAATGGTTATTTATGTATACTCATTGCTTTATTATTTGTACTCATTTTTTTAATGCCTGATTAGGATTTGGACGAGCCATTGGAGATTTTTATTGGTGTGGGGAGTTTATTGTCATAGGATTGGGACAGGCGTTGGTTTATTTTTATTTTATTGGCGTGCAGTCCATGGTATCGGGCGTTCCTCCTTCATCATCGGAGGGAACACGAAAAACGAAGCTTTCCTAATGGCAGTGTAGCGAGGAGTGGGAGATATGGATTCCAGCCATAAGGCCTCCTTCACTTTTCCCTCACTATCACCGCCCTCCTTACATCGCCACGAACCAACTAAGCTACACTGACTGATCCCTCTCACAAGACTCTGTTGGACTCCCTTTCACTTCACTCCTCCCCTTACCTCGTCATACCCCTCTTCAGTATGGGTCATCAGATTTCGTAACAACAGTAACTTGTTATAAATTTTGAAAGAAGTTGTCAACGACATTGTTGAAGATTTTTGAACCCCCAAGGCCTATTGGTGCATCGGTCATGGTCTTCTGAAGGCCACTGGTTCAGATCTGCTTTCCCCCCTCCAGCCCCAAGGCCACTTGGCGTATCAGTCGTGGCCTTCTGAAGACCACAGGTTCAGATATAATTTCTAAATGCCCAATATGAGACCAATGATTTTATTTTCCTCCACCAGCAGCCTGACATTTAAACAGCCTATACACCAGGATTCGAACATCGATGTATTTGGCACAAGTAATATATGTTATAACGGCCGTACATCCTGCACACTCACTCCACTCTTTTGCTAGTTGACCAAGTTAAATGTGTACCCGCATTATTTCAAACATCGATCACACTGTCACCGGAGTATTAGAAGTTATTTAGGTTAGCTAGTTTTAAGATTAGGATAAGATTAGAATAGGATGGGATAGGGACGGGAGGGCAGTAAGAAGGGGTAGGTGCTATAGGAGCCAAAACCTGTTTAGAAATAAAATAAATGGGATAATGTGTATAGTGGGAGATTTTTGTTCTGATACTGTGTAAAAAAGACCTGGATTTAAAATTGTAGGATGCCAGGCCAAATTAGATTGGAATTTTTTTTAAATGTCACCGACCGTCTCGTGACGCCTCATACCATGCAACCATCATGCTAGTATAAAATGCATTGTTGTGGCACCCTCGTTATCGGAGGGAACATGGAACATGAAATTCTCCTGACGGCCGCGTAGCGAAGAGTGTGAGAGATGTTTCCCTACCGTAGGGCCCCTTTCCTTCCCCTCAATACCCCCTCCTTAGAAGTATGTGTCACAACCCCTCCCCCACCCTCTATGTGGTAATGGGTTTTCCCGGTATCATCATCACATTGTCGCAACCCCCTGTTGGTAATGGTTTTTTTCGCAACTAGAGAGCATTGACACAGCTCTGATTATGTACAATCAGGGGCCTCGGAATCATTACGGTGGTTTATAACCCTCAGCTAGAGGCCACTATCCCCCATCTCAGAAGTCTACAAAATCTGTTGTTTGGTATCGTCCGTTGACATTTTCGGATGTAGGTATCCGTCACGGACAGGAGGAGTGAGGTAGAAATATTCCAGCGTTTACGTGGAGTAAGGTAGAGTAGAAAATCATCCCCAGTTCACCCGAGCAAGATTTGCACTCCCAACCTCTCCCATTATAACTAGATGAGCTTGAAATTTAGATTGTGTACCCAATATATATTACGACCCCGATATCTTTTTCCGGGTGTTTCATGGCCTGTAGCAGCCAAACTCGAGAGAACAACATGGTGTGGATATGTTATGCTTATCCTGAATATTTATTAAAACTTTCAATGTCCATTTACAATACACACATAAAGCCTCCCATCGTTCTACATGTCTAATATTTAACACAAGAAAGAATTAAAGCTGCCACGTCTTACTACCCGTCTGGAACACAACCCGTGGAAGATGAGTGAGGAAACTGACCTCAGTACACACGCACTACAGAGCCCCTCTCTTCACCAATTATTTAGCTAAAACGTAGGTACCTAGTGACGCTTTTATACCTTTATAGATTTGGTTGTATATTAAATAATTATTTTCCGGACTGCAATAATTAACGAACACATAATATAAGAGTTTAATTTTTAATATCAAAAATAACAGTACGCTGTAATATTTATCATTATTAACACGTTTTTAAAAATTTCAACTTTAGCGAAACAAGCTCAAAACTAGTATCGAGAAAGGGCTGGTGGTGCCGTCCTACCGGCATAAGCCTACTAACATATGTTTTGTTTGATATATACTGTCTGAATGTAGGTGTGTAGACATGTAAGTACTAATTACGCTGACGGATTTATAATTGAGAAGTTTGAATTTAGAGGAAGTGAACCAGCATTTGCGTAGAGGAGAGCGAAAAACACCCCTAACTTACCCGACTGAGATTCGAACCTCGAATTTTCCCGTCCTCGACCGCCTGTCTCTACACGGTTCAAGCGCATCAGCCAACTACGTCACCGAGGTAGATTATTATAGAAACAACCGTTTTATTAAATACAATTTTAAATATTATTTAATGCTGTAAACTATATTTTGTTTATATAATAAATAAAATTTACGCAAAGTGAATTATCCACTTGAGCAACAAAGAAATTATGGTCAGGAATTATATTTTGATGCAATAATATATAACTTGTACAAAAATTCAGAAGTAATATTAAATACAATTTTAAATATCATATACTTCTTTAAACTATATTGTTTTGACATAATAGTAATAGTGTTTACACAAAACAAATAAGCCACTTAAACAACAACAAAATTTAATGTTCAATATAATATTTTGTTGAAATAATATATAACTCTTACAAAAATTCATAGGTAATATCAAACACAATTTTAATCATCATTAAATGTACGAAACTATTTTTATTGACATATTAAATAACATTCACACAAAACCAATTAGCCACTTGAACAGCAAGACAAAATTATTGGAAAGGAACCCACATTTTGCAAGGAGGGAGAGTGGAAAGTCTATTAGAAAAACCTCCCTAAATACTCTCGACGATGATGAAGGAATATATAATACTAGCAGCCCATCCCAGCTTCGCACGGGCATAGTAATATAATAAAATAAAATACACAATGTTTTACAGTGAGTTTCTAAAAAAATAACATTCATTGAAAACAAAAAACTAAGATATTAATTTTTTTTTTGTGAATATATTTTCTTAAACTTCTTTTTGTATTTACATTGTTTTTTTATATTTTATTTGTTTTTTTTAATTTTTTTTATATATTATTTTTCACTTTTATTTTTTTTTGTCATTTTTCAATATTTTTTTATTTATACTT
Organism: Timema douglasi; assembly: GCA_901482245.1. NCBI lineage: Eukaryota > Metazoa > Arthropoda > Insecta > Phasmatodea > Timematidae > Timema > Timema douglasi. The sequence goes on from CABEEJ010002670.1 coordinate 73,053, forward strand.
ATATTAATTGTTAAAAGGTCATAACCGCAAAACAAAAGCCATTTAATTTATTGAGTAAGAGCCTCCCTGTAAACAATATTTGATGTGGTTTTATTTTGTGGCAGCAAAATAAATTGATTTTCAGGGGCTCCAACCCGCGATAGGCCAACGTATAATTGACCATGAGTAAAACATTTATTTCGCAGATCGATCCCAACTAATTCGAAGGTTTGACCTTGGGACTTGTTAATTGTTAATGCGAAAGATGTTTTTACCGGAAATTGAAGCCGTTTAAATGGGATTGGCAAATCACTTGGGATCATCGGTATCCTCGGTATATGAGCTAGTTGACCAGCTGCTGGACCGGTCATAATAGTCGCTACAATTAAATTTTCCTTTAACTCCTTAATAAGCAACCTCGTCCCATTGCACATGCTTGGAGGGCTTAAATTTCTCAAAAGCATGATTGGAATTCCAATTTTTAACGTCAGTTCGTGTGGTGGTAATCCAGAAGGGTTCAAGGAATTCAAAAATTCCTGTGGATAATGAACTGTATCTTCAATATTAGTTACAGTGTCTATCGACTTGTATTTTTTTATCTGACCGCTGACTTTTTGAACGATAAGATTGTTTATTTCGTTGACAGTATCATTCTTTACTGATACTATTGCCCTAGAGCACAACCAATGAAAGTCCTTTTCGTGCAAATTCTCGATATCAGGGTATACTGCATCTATTAAATTTTCCAAATCATGGAGTATTTGGCCTAGATACTCATCCAGAATAATGTCACTATATCCGCTTAAATTTGGAGCAGGGAAAATTCCTTCACCAAGTTTTAGCAGTTGTTGTGGGAAATCACTGTCACTTCCATGAAGATGAGCTCTCATATTCGTCCTTAATTTTAATGTTTCAATCGAAGTCCATAAGGGAGACGATTTCAAGCATGCTTTGATGATATCTGCTCGCGTACCTCTGTTAATAACGGGGAGAGTCTGTCGGAAATCTCCAGCAAATACAAAAGTAATCCCGCCCATGACTGCAGAGGAGTTCCTGAGGTCTTTTAAGGTTCTGTTCACGGCCTCTATATGTGCTCTATGGCTCATCGTGCATTCGTCCCACATAACTAATGAGGTGTCTTGTAGTAATTTACCTAGAGGCCCGTTTTTGCGGATAGAACATGTAGATTGTTGCTCAAGATTTACAGATAGCGAAAGTTTAAAAGTAGAATGAGCAGTTTTGCCACCTCTCAAGAGAGTTGCAGCAATTCCGGAGGAAGCAACTGCTATTGCTATCTTCCCTGATTCTCTGACCTTAGCAAGTATCAAATTAGCAAGAAACGTCTTTCCTGTTCCCCCTGGCGCATCCAAGAAAAATATTTTTCGTTTGTCATTATTCACGCTGTCGACTATAGTCTCAAAAGCATGTTTTTGATCTGGGACTAATTTTGGTAGGTTTTCATTGACGAAAGCGGTCAAATCATTTGTATCGTAGTGATGTGCCATTGTATCTGCAACATTGTTTTCTGTACGAACTGAAGAAGGTAATCCAAAATCACTTAGACTTTTGTCATTTAATTGCAACAATCTATTTTCTATTTGTATCAAACCTTCGTTATAAATATTCTCATTGTATGGTAACGCGAAGTCTTGATTTTCCTGTCTGATTCTGTGTCTAACATCTTCACACAAATCATCTTTGAAACTGTCCCACAATTTGAATGGCTCCGATGGCTGACAAAATAAAAGTATGACCACAAACAACTCTCTTAGTTGTATTGGACATTGCAAAAGCGATGCTTCTCTTAGAGTATTTTCCCAATGGTCATCGTTTTCTAGCAAACCTCTAGCACGGCAAGCAGCTTGATAGGTCTCTTTGAGAACTCCGTCCACAGTTTTCAAGTGCTGGAATGAAGTTGGACCGCGTACGTGATGCAGCAACATCCTAAGATAAAAACACTCAGATTGAGAAGGATGAACACCATAGACTCTTCCTAAAGCAGCATCTTTTTTTATTCCTGGATGGCCAACTACGTTCTCACCACGCTTCCTTCTTGTAAACTTATTATTGGCCCATGTGAAATATTGCGGGANAGCCTATGTCACTCGGGAATAGTGTAGCTTGCCAACGGTGAAAGAATTTTTTAAATCGGTCCAGTAGTTTCGGAGCCTATTCATTTTAAACAAACAAACAAACAAACAAACAAAAAATCAAATCTTTCCTCTTTATAATATTAGTATGACTAGTATGATTTATTTTTAAAATGAATACTATGCCATAAGTTTGGTTAGTTTACCCTGAATATTTACTAAATCTTATAATGTCCGCTTACAATACACACCCACACACAGCTTCCCATCGTTCTACCTGTCTAATATTTGACACAAGAAAGAATTAAGGCAGGGGTAGTGAGGGGAAGTGAAAGGGGTCTTATGACCAGGAACCATCTCTCATACTCTTTGCTACGCTGTCATCAGGAGAGCTTCGTGCTCTGAGTTCCCTTTCGATGACAAGGGTACCATGATAATGCATTTTATACTTGAATCGATGGTTGAATGGTATAAGGCGTCACTAGTTGTTCGGTGATAGAATGTTCGATGTTTGAAGCAAATGCGGGTACACATTCTACCTAGTCAACCGGAAAAATCGTGGGGGGGAAGTACCAGGATGTACGGCCGTTAAACAGACATTAGCTGTGCTAAAGATATCGAGGTTCAAATCTTAGTGTGCACGCCATCTAAATGTTAGGCTCCTGGCAGGGGAAAATTGAATCAATGATTCCAGAGTGGGCTTTAGAAATCACATCTAAATCTACGGTCTTCAGAATGCCACGACCGATGAGCCAAGTGGTTTTATGCCTGGGGGGGGATTTTATCTGAACCAGCGACCTTCAGAAGGCCATGACTGGTGAAACAAGTGGCCTTGGGGGTTCATGACTGTTCAACAAGGTCTTTGCAACCCTCTTTCAAAATTTCCAACATAGTCTTGTGAGAGGGATCAGTCAGTGTAACTTACTTGGTTCGAGGCAATGTAAGGAGGGGGGGTGGGGAGTGAGGGAAAAGTGAAAGGGGCCTTACGGCCAGAAAAAAATTCTCACACTCTTCACTACGCTGCTGTTAGGAGATTTCGTGCTCCATTTTCCCTCCAATGACGAGGGAGGAACGCCCAGCGCCGTGGACTGCAAACCAATAAATAAAAATAAACTCCAACACCCATCCCAATCCTAAGACAATAAACTCCCCACAACAATAAAAAAAACTCCAACGGATCTTCCAAATCCTAACCAGACATAAAAACCAATTAGAACAAATAAAAAACAATGAGAATTTAAAAATAACCATTTTGTACACATAAAAAAGCAATGAACACAAGTAAAAAACAAATGAGACAAGAATAAGCAATTTTGGAACACTGGAAAGGGGGTCAGAAGGAGTGGTAGGGGGTCAGAAGGAGGGTGGGGAATAGTAGGGGAATACTAATACCCAATCAGAGAGTGAGGGAGCGTGGTCACGTAATCAAATTCAACCAATAAGCAAGCTGTTCCCATATGCCGAGGCCACCACTAATATATCTTGGATCGTCTTGTGTCATTTTTGACGTGGTGTTCTCTAGGTTACAGCAACACATTTTTCAGATCACGACGTCTTAAATGACGCGCGGCAGAGTACAATAGTTCTCGTCGTACCCTGTGTATTTAAAGAACGTGCGTCTTTGTTTCACAGTAAAAAAGAGCCCAGATTAAACACGTTATTCTTTTGTCCATTTCAAGCACCGGTTAAAAACTCATACAGTTCATGAAATGGGCAACGAATGGAGCCGCTCATTTCATGGAAATAGCCAGCACAGGCGCTGCACAAATCGTGACCGTGGGTTTTTCCCCCCAGATTGTGAAATGGTCGGGAGGAGAGGATCATTCCCAGAATGGGCAGAAATTAGCCTGATTCATGAACTGGGCAGTTTCACAAAAGGGGTTTAACATATGCACTCAACGACCGAGTTGGTCCTCTCACATTATTTGAATGCAAAGTGTTGCGTTACCATCTTCTTGGTTCATCCAAATCACGATTAAGCTGTCAATTCTAAGAGTACCACGTCTAACTACCTATCCAGACTATCCACATATTTATACATATGGACTATGCACGAGAAAGGTGAAATGTACAGCAATTGTATCCGTATTTGTGTGAAGGGATAGTGGGAAACAATCTAATATAAAGCAAAATTATAGTTCTAAAAAGGTATTCAAACGCTGAAGCTTTAGAATTTGTGCCAATCAGGGCGGATTCTATGAAGTTAATACAATTTTAAAGTTCATACTTTTTAACATGCGGACTATTTAATCAATAGACATCAGACAGTGATGGGGTAGTTAGAGGGAATAGGCCTGGATATGTATGGTTTAAAGGGGGGATAAAACTGTTACGAAGCATGTGTAAAAAATCAAACCCCACCTTCTTCTAACAATGTTTCCTATCGAGATTGAAACTGTTATCTCATTGCTACCAGTAAATAGGAATAAAGTCACTTGCGAACCTAACGCCTTATACCACATTATCAATGTTTCCGCAGCCACTTTTACAAGAAGATAGTGTGATTTAAATAGAAATAACTTTATTTGGCAACACGTTATTAATTTTAAGTGTGTAAAAACGTCAGGTTTGCAGTAGCGTAGCTAAGGGGGCCAGCGGGGGTGGTACGCCCCAGGTGGAACTTTTCAGGGGGCGGAACTTTTGGTCTACTGCAACGAAAAGAAATTTTTTATTTATTCTGCCGGGGTAGTACAGGACGTCAGGAGCGATTGTATTATTTAGTTCTATTATATACTATTAGAAGAAATAAAATGTAAATACATAACAAAACACTTAGATTTCCCTTTATTCAAATTCTTATAAGTAAAACAATAAAACTCAACTTTGATTTCTTAAATTTATACATAATATCTCAACATGAGTTGGAAACTTCATCCTAAAATATTTAAGCATGAACCCTGCGTAGACTATGCTCGGGCTTTCAAACAATGGAAGGAGTTGGTAATTAAAATCTGACATATAGCAACAATTGATAAAAAGGAACAAAAATAGGTTAAAAACGAAGTGAAGAAGTGGAGGGAAATACTTACAAGATTTTTGGATATGATTATATTCCTATCTAAACAGAATTTAGCCTTACGGATCATCGAGAAGGAATTTATAATGAGACTTATGCTGAATCTGAATCTGAATCAACGGTAAATAGGGGATTTTTTTAGAATTAGTTCCTTTGTTGATGAAATACGATCCCGAGTTTCGTGAACATGGTCTAAAAATGAATATTGGGTAAAAGTTTGCTAAATCATATATTTAACCTAATATTCAGAGCGCGTTTATAGAACTTTTGGGCGAAAAAGTAAGAAGCAAATTTATCGAGCTTTTAAAAGATGCAAAGTACTTTTCTATGATATTTGACAGCACTCCTGATATTTTACTTGGGGATTAAACGAGCCAAGTTTTGCACTACGCTATGATCGATGAAAATAAAGTGAAGGTAGTAGAATAATTTATTGATTTCAGTGAATCAAAAGGTAAAATAAATGGCTGAAAATATTTCTACTACGATTGTGCAAAAATTAGGAAACGGCGGAATTGATATTCAAAATTGTAGAGGAAAAGCTTATGATAATGCTTATTTGATAGTTGGTCAACATAGTGCCGTTCAGAGACGTATCAAGGAGTTCAATAGAAAAGCAGAATTTGTCAACAAGTAAAAATCACACTCTTTATTTAGCGAGTATTTACGCTGCTTCGGTTGATGCAAATTCTGTTACTTTTTTTTAACTGTAGAGATAGTTCACGTTTTTTTCTTCCTTGGCCCCCTGGGATATTCTGACTTTAGTCACTGGTCAAAGTGTCGAGCACGTAGTAGAAACTCAATGGAGTGCAAGGGGAGAAGCTGTGAGTATTGTAATATATATTTGAAAATATTAAGTGCATTAGAACTGTTAACTTGTGAAAAAGAAATCACCAGGTCAGATGCTGGCGTGCTGCTTGGTGAAACGTTTCCTTTTATGTGCTTTCTTGGCCTGTGGGAATCCATCCTTCTATGAATTAACTTCACATAGGCCTAACTTCAAACAAAAGGGGATAGTGTAAAACAATTTGATATAAAACTCAAGCTTTTGAAAGTATTTTAAACTAAAAATAGGGACGAACTAGTTAATAAATCAATAGCCAATGCCAAATAAATTTGTGAAGATCTTGTTATAGTCGTGGAGCACCAACGTGGATGTAGAAATAAAAAAATGATTTCTGATGAAGAATCACTAGATGTTGAATTGATAAACGAAACTGAACTGGGTTGAGAAGAAAAAAGGTTTCTTCGCTGGACAGAGTGATCCAATAAATTATTATCAGATTTCAACAGTTTCGTGTTCTTACTGAGAAATATGGCTTTCTCACTCCGTCGAATCTTTTGAATGACAAATACGTGTGTCAACTAAATAATGACTACCAGTACGATGACATTTATAAGGAAGAGTTCCTCGTTGAGAGAAAAATATTTCAGAGTTTTAGTGTTGTTCCTGCTGCTGCGCAATACGAGACAGAGACGTGGAAGGAATATCCCCTTAACTTTCACAATTTATTCAAATATACAGTTTTGGGAACTCAATTCCAAATATTGTAATACTTCTACGACATTCCCTCATAGCTTTTGTTAGTGTTGATGCCTGTAAACTGAGTTTTTCTATATTAAAATTGATCGGGAACTACTTTAGATATACAATGAGTACCTTACGGTTAATAAACCTAGCCATACTTTCTATAGAACAGCATCTAACAGACGAAATAGACTTCAATAATATCATCGACCATATTCTAACAGAAAAGCAAGAAAAATAACATTGTAGAATGTTGAAATTAAATTGTTCACTAGGTTACTTGGTGGTCTAGGGGTAAGGTGTCAGACTTCTGTGCTGGCGGCCGGGGTTCAATCCTCGGTCGCGGCAAAGATTTATCTGATAACCAAACCCTTCCTTCAACTCTGACAAGACATCTTGTGAATGTGAGGAATGCCAGACCTCCACCGTGGTTCGGATTCCACGTTAAACTGTAGGTCCTTCATTTCATCTCACAATCACCCTACCATTATATATTAGCGTAAGTGCGTATAACCCAAACGGATAGTAAGACGCGGTGATAATAATAATAATAATAATAATAATAATAATAAATAATAATAATAAATTGTTCATTTTAGAAATAAACGATATCTTTTTTTATCTATTCGTCGTTTTGCCTTTTTGTCGAAGTATGGGTTGTATTGAGAGGGCGACAAACTTAGGGATAACCTCGGGCGGCACAAACTATAACTACGCCAATGCATGTTTTTGCATTTTGTCGAGCATAAATGATAAGTTTTAACGCAAAAACATAAAATCTAGATGTAAATATAAATTCAATTTGATTGAGAAGCCTCTTATAATATCGATGAGGCTTGACTCATATATAAAAGTAGGGTCAGAACATTGTAAAGAGAGTAGAAGAAATACTTTTGACTGTATTAGCTTGTGACGTCACTCAGAACACAAGACAGTGCGTTTCATGCACAAAGATATATAGAAGACAAACTAAGTTGTCAAAAATCAGGGCTAACTTTGGAAATTTAAATTATAAATAAACCCTTAAATACGGCACCGATGTTTAATTAATGGCATTACTTTACTTACTAAAAAAAGGTTTTTTTGGCTTTTTTATTAAAATATAATTGTTGTGTACTGGGTGACGTAAGCAATGACATAAATAAAATTTCTCCAAATGGCGTTACCTTTATATTCGCCTCAAATTTGGTCAGAAATACTTGAATATAACAATATGGCATCCAATTATACTCAAGATTTGTTAAAAAGGAGAAATCTCTTATTTATAAACGTTTCAATTAATTTTAATTTGATATATTGGCATATTGTTCCCTTAAAATGTTACCCTAACAATATGAAATCACAAAGTTAAAATCTGTGTGGGGGCTTTACTTTATATTACAAAAATATGAAATTTGTTATAAAATGTGTGCAGTAGACTAGATCTTAAATTTCTATTTTATCTCCAAAATCATGAAAACATGTATACTATGGAGTGCATGGAACATAACATTCATAGCCTGATGGAAGGTGAATTATTAGATATCAGTGCAGTGTGTTGAGGGAGGCAGAGTTGGGGTGAGGAGTGGGTGGAAGAAAGGGTAGTGGGTTCTAAATACTTCTGACCTCTGTCGCAAGAACAACCCGCCACATTTCCCTCACAGCCGGGGCATATATCATCCTGTGAAATCAACACCCTCCCCACCACCCGTTTTTTTTTACCTTGGGCCAGAAACAGAAGAGAAAAAATATCTCACCGAACACTTTATCCATACCTCCGTTTGCTTTTCCCTTATCTCTTCCTCATTACTCATATTTCAATCTCTCCTCTCTCTCTTTTATACAATTCGTACGTGTCGTTACGGTTCGTGCTTTTCAAAAGCTAAACGTGGCAATTTATCTTATTTTATGGACATATTGAACATATTTAGGATATGAAAGGATATTATATATATATATTTTTTTAAGTTCTTACGAATCAAGCGCAATTGAGAAGGAATAAAAAATTGTAGATCGTAATATTAATACTAATATTCTTATTGACCTTGCTTGTCACTGGTAGTGGACTTCAGGTTTGATTCTTGGTTGGGTTTTCTGAAGGGTTTACAAATATAATTTATACTTTTGACCATCAATCTTATCCATAATAATGTTGGTGAGCTCTCTCTAAGATCTCCTCACCCTTTTCCCCTTAGATTAAATCATCAATATATTTTGTGTTTCGTAGTAACTTTATATAATTATATTTTAATCCACACACACACACACACACATACTACATACTACATACATACATGCATACATGCATACATGCATACATTCATTCATACATACATACGTACATACATACATACATACATACATACATACATACATACATATACATATACATACATACATATACATATACATACATACATACATACATACATACATATATACATGCATAAATACAAACAAACATACATACATATATACATACATGCATACATAAATGCATACATAAATGCATACATGCATACATAAATGCATACATGCATACATAAATGCATAAATGCATACATCCATACATGCATACATGTATACATACATCCATCCATCCATCCATCCATCCATCCATACACACATACAAATACATGAATAAACGATTTCGAAGTTTCTCAAAACTTTCTAAGATACAAACGGATTTACTATCATTCCAATTTACTAATATTATTAATATTATTATTTTACAATATGAACTTTAAGGGAAATTCGTTTTCTAATATATTCCAAATCAGCTTCTAGTATATTTAAAGGAATCTTCAACTATATGTCTAAACCTTAGCGTTTTTGTATTCTATACATCTTATGTCATGGGGGTGAGGAGGGTAATCGTGACGTGAGTACAACTCCTTGAACTTGGTCTAGTTTTCTAAATTAACCCCTCTTTGTCTAGACTAATGCCAAAAAATAAAACGTAAGAAAGTAGAAAACAGAATAAATCTGAAATATATTTTAGTGTAGAACTTTTTAGGGGGGGGGGAAGTGCACTCCATGTCCTACTATCCATTCTAACTACCCACCTATTTTCACTAAGCCGGGATTCATAAACCAAGCTCCCTGTCAACGACGAACTAGTCTAGGGTGAGATTGACACCTTAGACCATGGGACCACCAATTTGTGAGTCATTTAAAACTAGAATCAAATTATATATTGTGCAATGAATATACATAGTTTTTATGACAGCTATTTTCGTCTGTAATGCTTGGTAAGCTGAAAGCTTTGGGCCATTTCCTTCCTTTGGCTTTCTGCCTCATTTGCGCCTTTTCCGGCCGTTTGTTTGCGTCCTTGACTTGCCGCTAGTCCAGATGTTCCCAATTTTGCAGGCTTTGACCCTAATTTGGGTCTCTGGGAGCTTCACGATCCCTTGATACCTTCTAAACTTTCAAATCCTAGTTTTAAAAATTATTTTTACCACCACATATTACTATCCTTGCGGGGTGTCCCCAATTAATTACACTACTTGGGAAGGATTTTAAAAAGTGTATCCACATTTTCTTTAATGAGATTGGTAATCTATTTAGGAACATTCACCATTGGTATATGTGGCAGGAACTCAAATCCCGACCTCCCAACCTCCCCATCATCAACAAGCCAACTACACGAATGTTATGTTTAGCTTGTGTGACCAACTTTGGATATTTTATGGCCTAATTAATTTAAATTATTTATAAGAACATTATTGACAGTTACCAGACGCTAATCTATGAGCTCGATGGGTATATTTTTGGATCTGAACAAATTGAGCTCTTGTATTACTACTCAGACAAACACGTGGCTGCCATAGCAAGCTTAATACTAGAGTTAAATAACAAAAGAGGACTTTGAGCAGTATCTTAAACAGCTATGCTAAAATTTTAACCACTTCAATTTTTATTGTAATTTTTAGGTTTTTTAAAATCATTATAAAGGATTAGATATGAAGCTAAAATTTACATTAGCATTGCGACTCCATTCGAAACATTCCGTGACCCCGAGGTAGGAAATCACTGCTATATATTCTATAACAAGCGTTCCTTGGCCTCAGACTCGCATTGTAAGTGGTCACCGTTACTTGAGTGGTCGGAGCTTGGATATCAGTTGGATGCACTTTGGTAATACATTTCCACGTATTATTAATATCAAGGTTTTTTCCTTTCTTCACACTAATGTAGGTGCATTTGTTCTAACACACCCTCAACCTTCATACACTTTTTTAACTAACAAAATAAAACAAAAGTGTTGGAATTTACAAAGAGACTTTTTGGGGTACTCAAAATATTGTAATATATGTATATATTTAATAAATACTACGTTTTATGATATAACAACTTTTTCTAAAATAGATGATTATTTAGTTAGTGGGGAAATCTTGGAAATCTTCCCTTTATTCATCTTTAAAGATTCTCAAATGTTATAGATTTTTCTTCGAAATTAACATGATAATTTGTTTTAATGATCCTTTACTGCCTCGTAGTTTTCTATTGGTTGTTTTACTTGGTGTTTAAGCTAGTCGCTTTATTAACACTGGTTTTAATTTGATTGAGAGGGAGAATTATTTAATTAATTAATGTGTGCGTAAGTAGATATGAGATCGTACCTGATGCTGAAGATCCGTTGAAGCAATAACCCAAGTAGGCCTACCTGGGGTTGTGATG
>CABEEJ010002670.1:84336-103988 GCA_901482245.1 Timema douglasi
GTGATGATCTCGGTGCTTCGGATCAGACGCACATTTATATCAGTTAGGATGAGTTTATTTTAATTCGCGAGAGAGAGTTTAAAACACTAAGAAAAACTGAAGAGTTGAGCCGCGGTGGAGACGTACGTCCAGCTTTGAGGAAAATACTTTTTGGACTAAAAAAGGAAACGCGCGTAAAAGAACGAGAGAGCAATTGTACCACCCTTACAAAACATAATTAAGAAAGAAAAGGCGGTAAACAGAAAAGTGTGATAATTACATAATTAATAATGAATGAATATAAAAAATATTTAATTAAGTAAACAATAATGAAATTCATATTAATATAATAAATTATAAAAAAATAAATACTAAACAAACACCAAATTGCTACTGATTATAAGCACCTTTAAATCCTTAAGACTCTGTGGCCTCCTCTTTGAATATTTATGAAATTTGAAGTTTTTGAATACACCCTCGGTGTAAAAATATCATTTAAAAAATATATGTGATTATTTAGCTAGAACTCCAGGAATCACTGTTTACATTAATATATATTTGCGTATAGCTTGAAAGTTATTGCTTTAATAAAAATATGTTTCAAATAAAAGATTTGTATTATGTATAGATCTACATATTGGCAATGATAAATAATTTCATATATCAGATAGTTTCGGAGATAAGATAAAAAAAGATAAGAATTTACGCAGTAGACCTAGACCCTTAAATACATTTTGCCGAAATATTGAGATAGCCATTTTGTTTGGAAACAAAATTTAATCAAAATAGTTCGAGCTAATTTTGATAAAATAGAGTTTTTCTCTTTTCAACCGTCGGTAAATCATCCTTAATTTTAGGGTTGGATATCCAATTCCAAAAAATCCTCAGGGCAACCCTATGAAAACCCTAGATACCAAGTTTTAGCCTAATCGGTAAATTAGTTTAGGCTCTAGTCATACAAAAAAATGGAAATTCAAAAACAACTTTTTTTGGATTCGGGGGTTCATGAAACGTCAACATTCACCAAAATCTCGAGCTCGATTTTTTTGACAATCACAATACTTTTTCTACCTCTAGGATAGTGAGAAAGTAATACATGAAATAAACTCCACATAACACAAATAATTAGAAAGGGAGCACCGGACAGCTGTTCATCCTCTTACACCAATTGATATCTGACCTTGGTGCCCTTCTCTTAGTGATTGCTTGGCTTGACACCAACGCCACAGGATTAACTACTCCTTTAAAATCAACTCAACTACGAGGCAAATCACCTTGTTCAAGAGCTGGATCCACCCGAATAACCCCACAGGTCTGTATTAAGAGAGCGACAAGCCATCACACATGGAACGTGTGGTCTCGCATTACGCTGTACAACTACTCAATTGGGGAAGTAATCCGGAGTAAAGGGTCTACCACGTTTTATTCGTCAATCCATTCTTTCCCCCTTGCTCACACAGTAACTCAGTGAGCTATACTGCCTCCCTGGCTCACCGCGATAACTCACTTAGCCATGCAGCCTATCTCCTACCTGGCTCACTGTGGTAACTCGCCGAACCATCCTTGGTACCTGGTTCACCACGGTAGCTCACCAAGCCATCCCTCATACCTGGTTGACCGAACTATCCTTCTATCTTGGCTTACCGCGGTAACTCACTGAGAAATGCAGCCTATCTCCTACCTGGTTCACTGTGGTAACTCGCCGAACCATCCTTGGTACCTAGTTCACCGCGGTAGCTCGCCAAGCCATCCCTCATACCTGGTTGACCGAACTATCCTTCTCTCTTGGCTTACCTCGGTAACTCACTGAGAAATGCAGCCTATCTCCTACCTGGTTCACTGTGGTAACTCGCCGAACCATCCTTGGTACCTAGTTCACCACGGTAGCTCACCAAGCCATCCCTCATACCTGGTTGACCGAACTATCCTTCTCTCTTGGCTTACCACGGTAACTCACCAAGTCTTCACACTTCCTTCCCGCTCATGATAGCAATACTCATACATAGCGGCTCACAGCCTTATCAAACCAAGATCAACCTATTGGATAAAACATTCTCATTTATTGAGGAGGTACGTGAACACCTAAATATCCTCATCGTCTCCTATTATCAAGCAGGGGGGACGACAACCTAATGATGATGATGATATCTAACTGGTATCAAAGTAAGTTGTAGTTAAAAATTTTCAAGAAAAATAAAATTAACCTTTTTGAACTAATAATCTGACTGACTGATTAAAAGTTCCTGTTCATTAAAAATAAGTTTGACACATAATTATATTAAACAACTTATCTAATTTATTATAAACCAATAGTTATTTAATAAATTGTAAATATCTATTATAATAAAATATGTATATTTTTTAGTACAAGTAAAAAATCTAAATAATTCAGAGAATAAACTTAAAAATGTATAATTTGATAAATCAGCATTAATTTCTGTAAAATTTCCTTCTTACTATTTTGAGATTGACTCACATTGATACTTTTCTTTCTATTTCTCCCTAGCCTAAATAACAAATAAAGTATATTTTCTCCATGCACGAATGGCCTCTGTTTGAAGAAAATTTAATCAATGCTGAGGCAAGTCTGACCACTGACTAAATCAGCACATTTGTGAATTTTTGGTAACCTACAACTTTACTCTAACATGAACTATATACATATAAGAAAACATGTAAACAAACAAACATCAACATCTACATTCAGTTATTTTATCCTTAATAAATCTATCTCAAAGGCACGTGTTTGCTTACTGTTGATATATCCTACTCCTATAGATATGCATCTTGCTGTGTACTCTCCTTTGAACTTTAGTTTTGTAGCAAGGTCGGGAACAGATTTTATTTACTATTAAATATTTGCGATCTAACTTTAACTCAAGTAATAACTATTCATGAGCTCCATAGACTAATTATTTTAATTATTATGTGTCTATAGAGCCAGTGCGCTCTTGTTGTAGAGACTAAAATTACTACCATGAGCAATTATTGAATTGATCATTAGGTTATTCAAAGAAGCGCTAAATCTAAATCACATTCCACTCAAAATAATATTAGAATAATAACACATTGATTTAAATTTGTTCGTCTAATATAGATTTAATTTAGTTAAAAATTGATCTGAAACGAGTTTTTTAAAACTTGGCGTTCTAGTACAGGTGTGTTCACAAAACTGGCCTAGTTGTATTGGGATTAAAGCTGAAAACTCAATCCGTTTTTGTGAAAAATATTGTATGTATATGCAGATATAATATTACAAGTTTGTTTATCAAATATTTCCATGTTAGATAAACATTTTGGTTATTTTCCCTACCAAGTACTTCCATCCGTCCAGGATATTCTCATTTAATTAGATTATAGTAGAGAGAGGAGTGAAGAGAAGATTAATAAGAGGATATGTTTTCGCATTTGCTTTAAGGGTGAGTGAATAATCATTTGGTAAAAACACACCTTTGTAGACCCAGCCAGGATTCAAACCTAGACCTCTCCATCATCTGAAAAGCCAGACACTATACAATCTTTACGTTTGATATACTCATTGGTGACCTGGTGGTCTAAGGGTAAGATGTTTGACTTCTGTGCTGGGGATCCGGGGTTCAATCCTCGGTCCCGGCAAAGATTTATCTGATTACCAAACCCTTCCTTCACCTCTGACAAGACATCTTGTGAATTTGGGTAATGCCAGGCCTCCGCCGTGGTTCGGTTCCAAGGTTAAACTGTAGGTCCTCCATTTCATCTCACAATCACCCTACCAATACACATTAGCGTAAGTGTGTATAACCCGAACGGGTAGTAAGACGCGGTGCTAATAATAATAATAATAATAATATACTCACTTATTCGAATAGTAATAGTTATTGTATAAAATATTTTTACACACATGTCTAGTGTAGCTATAATCTAATTGGTGTCGTGATTTCTTCTAAAATAATCAGGTGTGGCTGTGTCTTCGCAAAGACGGATATCTTATTTTGACTTTCTACTCCATGACGTGTAAGCAATGAGTTTAAAATGGTTTCGTCCGTAAATTATGTTGGGGATCTAGTTTTATGTAGTCATACTATACCTTCTTGAGACGTATCAAACGCTTAGCTTGGCTATATTCTATCTCCCTTCTTGGCTTGCCGAAGGTAGGTAATTTTGAACTTTAGTAACAAACTCCTTGTTTTATTCCAACAATTGTTTCTGTAAGAAATTAAATGTGGGAAATGTCCTAGTTTCCCGTAGCAGGAACTTCCATCTGAGTGAGTCCTGGTGGGATTACATTAAAGATCCAGTGTTGAGAGTGTCTCCTCCTTGCTTCCTGAATAATATACCTTCCTGGGCGTCATCCAATGGATATGCCTTCATTTCCTTTATATTTTCATATCTCGAGCAAAAAAGGAGAGGCTTTTATTTTCCTTACTTCTATTTGACATTTATGCTCTTGTACGTTGAGCTCTAGTTCCAAGAAGCAAAAAAAAAAAAAATCATTAGAAGTTAATAATATATTTTATTAGCTCTGAAAATACATCATATGGTATTTTACGCTAAGAAAGAACACTACAAGTCTATATTTTATTTAATCCCTCCACTATCTATTGAATCTATTAATTGATTTAATAAAATGTAGGAGTGTGCAAATCTTTTAAAAGCCAAAGCCATAGTAAGAGATAAACATATTTTAACATATATTTATTGTCTGAAAGATTAATGGGTACATAAAAGTCCTAAGAAAGGATTACAGTTAATATATATTTTTAAAATTGACATTCATCTTATATCATTTTATCATAATGTAAACCACAAAAAGGCTATTTGGAAAATTGTATGAACTAATTGATATTAAAATCTGATAGAAACGTAAATATAAAATAAATCTTAATCCAGCTTAATCCTATTATAAATGATGTTATGCTCTGAACACGTATGAGGGAGTCTATAGATAATAATTATATCCAGTGTATCTCATTACACCCTATCTCTCTCAGTTCCATCGATTCCATTCCACCTGCATCTAGGTCTTACCAGTGGTCTTTTCCCATTGGGTTTGCCATTCAATACCGTAAACGTGATTCTATATACTCCTATTCGCGCTGCATGACCTGACCACTGTAACCTGCGATATATTATTACACTAACAATGTTTGGTGATGAGTACAGGGTATGCAGCTAATACAATATATAGCCTCCTCCATTACCCAATGTTCATCCACTTATGGAACAAATATATTCCAAATCATATTGTTTTCGAACACACTAATTTTTTTTTCGCCATTTAAGGTAAGAGGCACGTTTCGCGCCCATAGAGAATATCTCGTAAAATTATGGCTTTGTATAGTCTGAGTTTTAAATTTCTTGACAGCAGGCGAGAATCCAATAACATACTGACCAAGTAATAACAAGCATTTCCCGACTGTATTCTTTTCCTAATTTCCAAGCAAATACTTTTATCGCTGATTAAAATTGTTCCTAAATATTTGAATTCATTAACCCTATCAAATTATGTTGTTTGCTCTAATATCTAAATTATCGTTCTCAATCTGTGTTCTGTGGGTTTTCATCTTAGTCTCTTCAGCGTTTTCTTATAAACATATTTTCTTACTAGCCTCTAATAAAATTTCTTCATTCCTTGCGACAGCTTCCTTACTATTATCTAACAAAGCTAAATCATATGCATATCCTAAGAGCTGTATTGTACCGTTTAATGTCAACCCTTCCATACTCTCTTGCTTTACCCTACTAAGGCTAGATTAAATA
Source organism: Timema douglasi (assembly GCA_901482245.1). Lineage (NCBI taxonomy): Eukaryota > Metazoa > Arthropoda > Insecta > Phasmatodea > Timematidae > Timema > Timema douglasi. The sequence continues at coordinate 90,055 of CABEEJ010002670.1, forward strand.
GTAATGGGGAAAGTGCATCTCCTTGTTTCAATCCACTATGTATGTCAAAAGCAAAAGTTAAGTGAGATCCAACTTGTACCCTGCCACGTGTACCTCTCAAACATATCTCAATTAGCTGGACCAGATTTTTGGGTATTCCAAACTTAACAAAAATGTCATATAATTTTTTACTTTTTACTTGTATAATTGATGAACCGTTATGTTGAATTCCCACTTTTTTTTCTAATATCTGCCACATAGTAAAAATCTGATCCATTGTTGATTTATTTTTAGTGTTTCATTATAAATTTCTTTATAATATACCACACATACGTAGGATTCGTTTAGACAATTATGTGCTCTAATTCCATTCAACCCACTCTGGTAATCGAATGGTCTAAGGTGATATACTCTCACAATGGACTGGACTACCGATGATGGGGAGCTTGAGTTTGAATCCTGGCTAAGTGTAATTAGTTTTTCTTAAATGATTTTCACTTTCCCCCATGCATTTGCAGGTAAACCTCTGCTAAATTCAACCTTCCATTTCCTGACACATTAGCGTAACTAGCATATTGGCCTCTACGTATAATTCGATAGAGTAGGGAGATGCGGTGACAAGGAGATAAAGAGTTTAGGCAGATTAGCCTTCCTAAACAACATATCAAAAGTCCTGACCCGTCTGAACTGTGCTAAGTCTTGGAAAAATGGTAGCTCAATCACAATTATATCGAAAACGGTTGATCTTAGGTGAAGTATTCAGATGACCAAATATACATAAAATAAAATAAAATAAAATTACCTACAATATAGTGATTTTGTTGTTTCCACGGTGTATTTTCATTGTAAAGGGAAAAAAGGGTGTCTTAGAAAAAAATGTACCAAAGAAATAATTATTTTGGTCAGGGGAATTGAGATTTAGTATTATTATTAGTTAATTATTGAATTTTTATTCATATTTATATATAGGAGAAGAAATTTCTAATAGGTAAGCTCAAGGGCTTAGGTGAGTGACCCCTTTCTTCCCCGCAAAATGAACATTCTCATTGCAGAGTGAACATAATGATTTCTTGTGGTGCGTCTTACATAATACACTTACACCCCTGATTTGCGATCAATTGTTTAGGAAAAATCTTCTGACTACGCCCATAGATAAGCCCATTTATAAACCCCCCTTTACACGGTGTTAGGAATTAACTTTGGTTTGGGGAGTTAGGGAAAACGCAGTAGTGCGGGTTTTTTAACGTGTTATTCCCAGTAGGCCTGAACCATGAGATAGAAGAACTGGAATAATTACAAATTACACACATTAAATATATTAAACAATTTTTGTATTCACTTTTTCACTAATAACAATAATAATATTAATACACGCGTAACAGTATTTACTGTATATATTTTTACATGTTTAAAAATCCGAAACAGTTTTAATTAGCATGGCACATTCACCTTTGTCATCGATTTAATGTTCAACTTCTTCTATAATTGGCTTAGAGTAATTAATGTATCCAATTCCACTGCAATAGGTGCAAAGATAGGTGCTCACTAGCCAAGGTTTTTTGCATGATCAGCAACCTTCACACCATTATAATCACGTGCACGATACCACACTAAGTAACAATAGTTTCTTTTAATTTTAGAAATTTTGACCTCCTCCTAATCATCCTATTCCCACTTAAAAATTTCAAATTTTTAATTTATTTGGCTATCTGGAAGGATTTATTTAACGGCCAGATAAATTTCAGTTTTCTTACTCACCTAAAATATATGTTCCACTCATTCTTTACCATTACTGGGGCCCCACTTTGATATTTATAATCTTTGTAATTTTTGCCATTCTATGAGATAGTACCTAACTGCAAGCCAAATTTCTGATCTCTATCTTCGTGCATGGTTAAAACTATTATACCCACCACAATGATGTCCAAACAAATCAACTAAAAACATTATTCAAACATCATATGATACTGTCTTAATCTCACTATATTTTTTTATGTTGTCCATATTACTAACCACGGACCTCCTACATTATCGTAGTTGACGCCGAAATTGAAAATAAACTGTTGGTAGTTCTCTCTCCAGGTAAAATGCTAGACAATTTTTTTAATCATCCTTACCATACTATCATAATTAATATATAGACGTCTAGCCAGAAAAGATGTATTTAACTCATCTATTTATGGCAATGGAGGCTGGGAGTTCAAATCTCCGCTGAGGTGTACTGTCACTAGTTCTCACTAAATGGTTTACCTCTCCCTCACTCCACGTAAATGATGGAACATTTCTACCTTACTCCTTCTTATCTTCGCCAACAGTGATCCATGTTGGTATGGCAGATACCTAGTGTAACTCATCTAGTTATGGCGGTGGAGTTTGGGGGTTTTAATCTCCACTGAGGTGTCACTAGCTCTCACTGAATGGTTTCCTTCTCCCTCACTCCACGTACACGCTGGAACATTTCTACCTTACTCTTCCTTATCTTCACCAACAGTGGCCCATGTTGGTTTGGTGTATACCTACATCCGTGCATGTCAACGGACGATACCATACAATGAGTTTTAGTGGAATTTGTGGGGGGATAGTGTCCCCTAACTGAGAATTATATTTCACTGTGAGGCTTCCATTTAGAGAGAGGACCCTGATTGTGCATAATCAGAACTGTGTCAATGCTAAGCGCGAGTATACTCCCTCAGATGTGTAGTAATACGCTGCAGTACACAACCACCTGATGAGGTCGGGGGAGATTGTGGTTCAAACCCCGTCGGTTGCACTGAGGCTGGTTTACCATTCTCACCCCGTACAATTGCTAGTGGGCGTCCTCACCCCTATCATATTAGTATAATTAGTGCATAAGCATATAACCTGATCGGGTAGTAAGACGTGGTGCTAAATAATCTATCATTTATTCATACGGATGGCCCACAGCCTGAACGGTGGTCTGAAAGCGCACTAGTCGATTTATGTGCACCCCCCATTACTTTTCAAACTAAACATTTGCCTGAGAATCAGAATATGGAAGTACAATCTAACATGCCAAAAACTTGTGTAGTTTGGTGGTGAATAAATAACGCCCTTGGTTCGCATGGCTGTACTAAGAAGAGTTTTCCAATTTCCCTACATGCAAAATACGAGTACACTTCTTCAGCTGAGTAGTAATATGGTACACGGTCTAAACATCAGAAAGTTGCTGTAAATGTTGCTGCATTTGTGATGCTGACTGGTGAGTGTATTTCTTTGAGGTGAAGAATGTACCGAGGGTCATTAAGAATAATCGCGCTAAGCCGTGGTCTGGTCAAATATAATGGTGTGACACAAAGATACGTGTCATCAGGATGTACACGTCGCGTGATAATTAGTGAATTTGTATTATTGATGTCCCTTGAGCCTTACCACCCAGTCCAAGTAAGGACATGGACCCCGGGGTATGGGGGGAGTAACAGTAAATTTCTCATGGACGTGGAAAGAAGGTCAAATTTGGAGGGGTAGAGTGGCATCACAATACAGGGAGATATTGGCAGTAGCTCCCACTTTATGTTAGACAGCCGTCGATAGAGGATGCTCCAGCTCTCACAGGCGACATGGCGTGGAGGAGTGCCCAACGCCCGAGACTGCATGCTCCCTCTACTGATAAATAAAGCAAACTCGCACACCAATAAATATATAAAAATCTCCCACACAAACCCTTCCCTACCCCGGGACACACAGTCAAATGGGACACACATTAAAATCAAATTAACACATATAAAAATCAAATGGGGCAAAACATGGGGCAAAAATCAAAGGGGACAAAAATTAAAATCAGACGGGATCAAAAGTAAATTCTCAAAAGTCAGATTGGGGCCATCATTCCCTCACAATACTATCATCTTAAGATAAAAAATATATAAATGTTGACGCTATAGGACTATTTTTAGAATTATTTAAATATTAGTGATTTTTGTTTCAAAGTGATATCCTTAAGAATCGCATAGTAAAATGTAAATACATTAACATAGGAAATCCTATTTTAATTTGTTGTGACGTCACAGGTAGACAACGTCCTTAAGTAGTTTGTTAGAACCTGGTGGCAGTAGTTTGTTTTTAAGCAGGAGTATGTTTTAGCTTAATTTCAATCACCAAACCTCTGGTGGTAATTCCCTTCCTTTCAGGAATTGTACTTCCTACTCGACTCTCAATAAATGCATGTGAGTTTCACCTGCTATAGGAGGTAGTGTCCAATCTCACTTCTATTTTATTGTTTGCAACAGTGTGATTGAAACCATTGTACTGAAATTCATGGATTGAGTTTTTAAATATATTTTCTCCATAAAAACCGAGAGCGAAAATCTCCCCTTCTCGGAGGATTTCATCTTGACTTGCATCCTCATCATTAAATACATCTACCATGGTACGAATGTTGTCTCTCTTTTTAAAAAAATAAATCAAAGTGGTGTTTCCTTAACAGCTGAAAGCTAACGTGGTGTTTCAACCACTGACCACCTGTGCGAGCAAAGCATACATTATTACTTGTTGATGTCTTTCTTGTAGTTTATTTGAACAAATATATCAGTCTGCCGGTTTAATTCCTTAGCCCAGCATTATAAATAATAGGTTCTGGAACTCGAAGGCTAGTGAAATCATTAACACCAACAGATTTACATCTTCATCAATGATTGAAGCAGTCTTCTTTGTGTTGATTGATATTATTGCTTTGTTGACAATGAGAATGTTGGCAATGAGGATATTAGCATCATCTTAAGAATGCAGGACATGGAAATAGTTACTTTTTAATTCTTGTGACAGTAAATATATCAATCTGGACTTATTCTTCTCATTTGTTAGAAATATTTCCTGACTTAGGATATGATGGGTTTTCCCATTAAAAACCATATCATGGCAATTTTTCAGCCCATACCAACGAATTCTTTAGGCACTTTTTATATTTAAAACTCTTTCATTGTAGCCATCCAAGACAATAACGGAGCTGGCCGTAATGTTTAAACGTATTTTATGTATAGTTAAAAGATGTCATTAAAGGTCCCTTAGTGGGGCCATACCACACGGTGTAACATAAAATCTCCATCTATCATGAACTTACAAGTTTCATGGTCTAAGCCTATTTCTTTAATCGCTCCAAAAGAAAGACACAGTTCAGCCTTGACTACTTTTCTCATCATTCGTTCGTAGAAAAGGGATTGTAGAATTAGGGAGAGTTCATATTTGAAGAATTGTCTTTAAGTTGGGTTTCATTTTGAACAGCTTAGACTATCCTTTGAAACAGGAGGTTTGTATCCACTGGCAAAACTGTGCAATGGATTTTGACACTTATGTATTGCACTTAGTGACACCACTATAATTTCCCTGCTTGGTTTTAAATCTTGAAAGTTTTGGTCGATTATATTTTTCATTGTTATTCATCATATTTCACCACATTTGGTGCAGTTTACAGTGTAATTGGCAGTGACAGCTGTGAACACAGATATTACTCTGTTGAACTCAGAAAACGAGTAGTGTGCTTTAGAGCAGTCTGGCCTAGAGTCCACAGTCATTGACGATAGAAGTCAAATGCCGACGCCGGTAAGGAAATTACTCCATAGATTTTCATATTTAGCAGTCCTTAGTTCCACGTGGCATCCATCTCTAAGGAAATCTACCTTCTCTGTGAAAGGCTGTGCTCATAGCAGGTAAAGAAAAGCGGGTAGCCTATATGTAATACTAACGAAATCCTTGGCGTTGCCGACTCTCCCACATACCAGATGGTGTTTTTAAAAATAATATCTTTGTTAAATATTATAGTACTGATTTAAAATAAATATAAGCTATTTAGAAAAAGGGAAGAATTGCGTGCACATCGGTGTATGTATCTTAATTTTATAATGTATTAAGCAACGTTGGATATCCCTACGCTCACTCTGCATTGAGATCAACAATTTTTATTGGAGAGGGGAGTCCCCACCTGCGTCTATGCGTCCTGCATCTTAATTGTGCAACATATTATCCCTTATAATATAAAAATTCTTAATAATTTCATAATTAACTAATGATATTAGAAACTCCAATACCCCATAAAAACAATTTGTTCATGGGTATTAATTTTAAAAGAATCCTTTATATTTCTTGACAATAAAAGGACACTGAAGACGAAACCAAATTATTACAAGTTATATATTGTAGGGAACTATATTTTATATCTATACTGTCCTTTACATATTTTAAAATTAACCGTTTCCGAGATGATTGTGAAAAACCGGGTAAAGGTACCCATTGATTTTCCACTTTACAAGATGGTTGACCTATCACATGTTGGATCGGTCAGCACGTTTAATATGTCTTTTTTAGGAAAGCTATTATAACAAGTCTCAGAAAAATAAAAAAATAATTATGAATTATTTCACCTATTAAGTATAAAAAAGTCTAATTCGCCTGCATTAACAAGTACATGTAGCATTCACATTAAACACTCTTCTAAACTTTACTGGTAGCAAGGTATCAAGGCGTTGCACCAATTGCCAGCCCTTCTGATAGTAATGTTGGAAATGTTTCTACCAACTACTTTAAAATAAGCTTACATTAATGTTAAAATACAGTTGCTTATCACCATGAAGACCCTACAAATGAAAATATTCTAAAAAATCACATTATTCAGCGTTAATTAACTATTTACTTGTGACAAAATATACACATCGATTAACCATAAATCATTAACCTTGATGGATTTGACGGACTACACTATAGCCCTATCTTATAAGCTGAGTCATAGTGGAATCATGTGAGATAATCTTGGTATATTTCAAGATTAAAGAAGGGTACACATCAGCCAGTAAAAAAAAAAAGTGATAATGTGTTCATGCAACACATTGATTTTTGGGGTGGAATGTCACAGTGAAAATTTGTATGTGTGTACAAAACATCCTCGATCTTATTTGGGATAAATTCCCCGACGCCATGCGTAGTTAAAAGGAAAACCACCCATATTAATATAAAGATAAAATGATAAAACCACATTAGATGTCATACGCGAGAAACCTCTTAGTGAAACCGGTGGATATACAAACCTTGGCCCTCCTGACACTAGCAATCCAGTATTTTGTGAGCATGATGCCTTAGACCACGTGACCACTGGTATGGGTAGCGTAATTAGTGTTAGTTGTGATGTCCTAGGTTAAGTTAGTGTGCGCGCACATCGTAAGGTACGCGGAAAAAGGTGTCAATCTTGTCTTGCTTGGTCGACCAGTAACTGGGAGGTTGGGGATCAAATTTTTATGGAGTGTAATAAGGGGAGTTTTTCTAAATTATTTGTCACGCAAATTCGGGCACAATTTATCAAAATTCCACTTCGCCAATCCCCATCTAGCTATGCAGATAACGCGGCTGTACATTCAAATACGAAGCACATAAAAGAGGCTAGTTTGCAAGTTAAGTGTTATTATTATTATTATTATTATTATTATTATTATTAGCACCGCGTCTTACTACCCGTTCGGGTTATACGCACTTACGCTAATGTGTAATGGTAGGGTGATTGTGAGATGAAATGAAGGACCTACAGTTTAACGTGGAATCCGAACCACGGTGGAGGCCTGGCATTCCTCACATTCACAAGATGTCTTGTCAGAGGTGAAGGAAGGGTTTGGNACCTACAGTTTAACGTGGAATCCGAACCACGGTGGAGGCCTGGCATTCCTCACATTCACAAGATGTCTTGTCAGAGGTGAAGGAAGGGTTTGGAAGTTAAGTGTTAATATAATCTTGTGTTTAGAATGTGCATTTGAATACTCCAAGTGAATTAAAAAACAAGACTTCATTTTCTTAAGGAAAGATTGACCTCGGTGGATTTGGGGTGAACTGTTCACCTCAGTACCCGATGTTCATGAGTTTAAACCTGGCTGAGGTCGATGGATTTTTCTTGAACAATAAGAAGTCCGTAGCACAACTTCCTTTGGAGGGGAAATAAATCCGTTAGTCCCATATCAGTTGTGGCATATAAAAGATCCCTGGAACATATATGAAAATACCTTTCCAGAAAAATTGGTTGGTCCGGTCGCTCTTTCTCATAGAAAATCTTGTATGCTGGTATAATAAGTTTGTTCAGAAAGTGCACGTTAAATAGCTCAAATAAATAAAATTTGAAGATAAACTATACCATGAGTAGGCTCATGGTCCACTGTTTCCTAACCCTAGTGACATCTTGACTACGTCCTCTTACACAATCCAATCTCCCTCCTAAAATCCCTTACCAAATATTTCTCCAATTCCTCCTTCTCTTCCAACCCCTTTCGTTCCCCAAAGAAACGCTGAAAAAATAAAACTGCCTAGGTAGCTCTTCCATTCTCGGATATCGTATACTGTCTACACAAAACTCAACACTTGGGTCGATAGTATCGATTTATGGGAATGCGATAGTGAGGAATGGAAGGTGAAAAAGAAAAGGTAAGCAATCCCTATAGAGCTTGGAAATATATTTGAGTTCCGTTTAGACAGGTCAACCGTAAAGATAAAACCTCCTCCCTACCTGATGCTTTGGATTATTGGAAAGTTTAGAAGGAAGAATCGTGCATGAATAAACAAACGATAACATTTTCAATATGAACATATTTTTGTAAGAGATTTCTTCTATTATATAAACTATTCCTCATTTTATTTTACATACACATTTACTAATATCCCCTTTATGTTGATCGAACGTAACAGGTGCGCTATTAAAAGCCATAAATGGGTCTACAAGCGAACTTTTAATAATTTCTACCTTTAATTTTTCCTTTACTAAGAAATTTGTTTTCTCATGATATTTTGTTCAAAAATAAACGTTTTTAAAGACTTCTTAAACTTTAGTTGTTATGTAGAATATTACTATAGTTATTAAAATATTATTGATGTATTAATAATACCTCCATAAACCTCAATAATTATGTAAAATAATTTTTAAGAATCTATATAAATTATATAGTAGTTAAATTTAAAATAATGTTTATTTTCAAACAAAAATTTGTCAATTTAGCTACAGGGACCTGACTTGTATTTCATGATTCCTTTGACACATTTTATTTTATTCCAGGAATATTTATTTACCGTCATCATCATCATCATAGGCAAAGCACCAGTCTGTGAAACGTGTGAACTGCGTAAACTGTCGTCACACTAGCGGCTTGCCAGTATTCTGCGAGTACGGGCTTGTCTTGAGAGTAAAGCAAGATCAAACAAGATGGACACCATCTCCTGCTTTGATTGCAATTTTTTGAGAAACATTTTGTTAAAATAATCCTACTATTGTACAAAATAGGTTGACAAGTTAAAAACAGGATTGCTTTGGACGGTTCATGTAATCCTTCATTCAAAATATTAGTTTGGGAGAAATAGCAATAATAGATTATCTCAATTTTCTTTTCATTACATAAAATTTAAACTTTGTTTGGATCATAATCTAGAGTTCTCGTGTTCAAATCCTGCCTCATCAAGTTTTAAAAAATATTTTAATTTTATAATACTGAATAAATAACCTTTAATTTTTAATTTTCCTAACAAATATTTGATGTGTTTTAAATTTTTTATAAAAATATACAAAGTATTTGAACCTACGTAGACTACCCCAAAATTCTTCTTTAAAACTATTTAAACAAGGTAGATTGAGAACAGTATTTTATCTTTGAAATTTTGTGTGTAGGTGATTATTTTAAAACTAAGTTTGTGGGGTCTTACGACATAAAAGTCTGCTTGTTTAAAAATAAGACTAATCATGCTAATTATTATTGGTATGGTAAAAAACTTTAGGCCGCATTTACATTTAAAAAAATAGTTGCAAATTAAATAAGGCTATACTAAATTAAAGTTGCTAAATTATATTTATTCAGATAAAATTAAAATTGGAATAGGATCGATCTTGTGACATTCAGCGTCAAATGTCATGTGTGGGCCAAAGTAACTATTGACTCAAGAGAACGTTTAACTGAAACTTATTTATTTTAATCCTTGCAAATGTTGAATTAATAAACTTTGTAGCAAATTATTAAAAGATGGTTTCCTAATAAAGCCAAACAAACCATTTCTCATGCTGCACTATATACAATATTAGTATTTACTTTCTTGTACGTATATTCAGTGGCAAGGCGTGATTTTTATTTTTGTTGGAAATGGAGGTCAAAGCTTACTGGTAAAGATTTTTTCGCCTCGTGCTAAAATAATAAATTAAATTAAATTCATAAGGTTTCTTATTTAAAAAAATCACTAAACAAATCCACAAAAAGCAATAATAAAATAATACCGGTTTTGAACTAAGCTTATTAAGTGGTGGCATTACTTGTACAAACAAAAAAATAAATAATAAACAAAATAAGCTCTGTTTTTATTCACTCATATTTAACAAAAATTATTGTTTATCTATACACGCACTAGAAAAAGTTCCTTTTTATTGCCGTCCACCAGCATAAATGTAAAATCATTAGTCTGATATGCTTCTAACCGTTTAATTTCAAGTTTTTCTTGCAGTTTTAATGAAAAAGCGAATTTTTTAAAATAAAGTGTCTCCTTTATAAATATTAATTAAACATTTTAACTCGTAACCTTAGTTATTGGTTCTTTAACACAAGCTAATATAAGTTAAAACAAAATATAAACCATCTGTATCAAATCTTGGGCTCGCTCATACTTGCCTCATATACTACGGTTTTTCTGGCAGTGGAATGGCCTTGTGAGATATCTCCCACTGAACGAGGCTTCTCTGAGAGGGGCTGGCCAATGTTAGCCTCTTCATTTAGTCATTGGAGCTGTGAGCGCCGGTACAGTCACGTGACGATTGCAGCGAGTAGTGAATCCTCTTGGGACTGGAATATTGTATAACGAATAGAATAATTCCCTGTGCGTAGAGAATGATGCTCCCCTTTATATTAAGGTTACATTTTTTTTTTATAAAAATGATATGTTCAAAAAGTGTTGATGAGTCCGGGCCCCCTGTGGCCCCTGCGTGTCTTGTACAATAGAGTGCTTGTATCCATCCCACAGGTTCAATCCTCGGGAACGTCGCAAGTGTTGAGGTGTTGAAAACTAAGTGGCAAACGTGACACCGCCACACCCACTCGCACGACAAGAGACACATTTCTAAACTAGCTCTATTTTGGTATAGCCTACGGGTAGTGAGATCCACGACCTAAGAACTTGTTCATTTACAAGTTCTCTCACTAGTCTCAAAATTAGGGGACTAGGATCTAGGGTGTTCGTCAGGATCAAGAAGAGGAAACAAGAATTTTACTTGAAACCACAAACATGAACATTTTGGCATCTTCGAATGAAAGTTCCTCACCTGTTTAAATCATGTTTTTGGGATTATACCGGTAGTACATTGATAAATAAGGGAGACCAAGCATGTTGCAACACTTTTACCTTTTTATTGTTTTTATTTTTCATTAAATAATTTTTATTTTGTAGGGATATAAACTATAGTATTTCCAGAGTGTTTAAAAAGTTTAAGTTAGATTTGTACCGTGGCTCTAGATAACTCTAGAGACCCCGGATACATAAACATGGGAAACATACATAGATAACATGTGAAAGCAAAATATATAGAGTCGTAAAAATAAATTGGTTTTAATGTGGCAAGTATAACAATACATAGGTAAAATAAAATACTGGCACCCTCCGATTTTCCCAGATTAGACCAATTAAGAAGTATTTCAATACATAACTCTAATTGGAGTAAACTAGTGCTTCCACACCAGTAATTCAGGCGGCGAGAAGCACCGAGAATAATGCGCAGCAGAAAAGTCCCTGCTTTGCTCGACACGGGTAGCCTTCATTTATCCACCTAAATAGTCTATACAATACAATATCAAGATAATTAGTTGCAACTATTTACTTCTAAATAATATAGAATCAATTTAGTGAGAAAAAACCGTTGCCCTTCCATAAGGGAAAAGGACATCACACGCAAGTGAATCTAGCTTAAACCATTTCATCCAACCTACAATGTTAATGAAAGGATAAGAGTTTATTCCTGTCATGCATGTCCCAGTTGGACAACAAGTGAAAGTTCCAATTCAGGGGTCTAGGCCTGAGCACAATATGACCTGGCTCACAACCAATCGGTCTTAGCCAGGCTCGAGAAGATCAAACCCATGAGAGCCACTGATCGAAACAAAGAGGGGCTAGAGATGACCCCCAACCTGATTATATCGATAAATATATAAAAATGCGAGCCATGACAGATGGATAGAAAGACCCACAAGTTGAGCACCGCATCAAAGGTGAACAACAGTCATGAAATTACACAAGAAACGTGGGTCATGCCAGATGGGCAAAAGGACCCACAAGTTGAGCACAGTATCTAAGGTGAACAACAGGTTATGGCATGAGGCACCCAAAATACTCTAGGAAAGCCGACCAATACCAAATAAGGCATACCATCAGTTCTGGAACAACATAAACAGCCCCTTTCATGTATGTAGGCATTGTAGACCACAACATTGCCATGCAGTCCTTGGTGTGGGGCACAATTTTATTTAAGCTACTGGTCTGATGAGCCAAGCCAATGGTGGTTTCCTCAAACTTCACCAATGGCAAGTACATAGTGCCATGAAAGCGTATGCTAGACTACTTTACATAAACTAAGCTCATAACTAAGATCTAAACATACCCTCCTGAGTGAGGAAACAATTCCTAAGAGCTACAACATGGTTATGGTAGCCACCTGGCTAACCTACGTTACATAAAATAAGCTCATAGGAGCTACAAATACCCTCCTGAGTTAGGAAACAATATCTGAGAGCTACAACATGGTTATAGAAGCCACATACTTTCTATCAGCCTTAAAGTATTATGTTACGGTAGGTTATTTCCACCGGTCAGGCCAGTCCCCTGCAACCATCGTCGTGACCACCGTTGTGCTGAGAATAAGTCTTGAACGAAGACACGTGCAGCTTGTAGAATCCTAGGTCGGTTGGTGTAATACTGTTCTCTTACCCGCCGTTCGGCTGTTGCCCGACTCAGAGCATCTACCTTGACAGTTAAGCCAAGATAGGTTGTCTGCGAAAGGGCTGATTATGCTTTGTGAGTTACAGGCAGCAGTCGCTAGCCCTTATCCTTATGATGTGAGGGTGAAACAATGAATGGGTGAAACCGTTGAATGATGCTGCAATAAAATACAAAGTTATAAATTAGTACCCTTTGACTGAAAATAATGGTGATTGTGAATGATATCGCTGTGGTAAAGTGGTTTGGAAGGCTTTTATTTTCTTAGGATGAGGAAGGTTGGTTTCGTAGGAATGATCGATTGTGAGTGATGGCGTAACGTGAGTCCGGGAATGGTTTGGTAGGCTTAATTGTTTTAGGAGTTGGTTTGAAGCGGATGGTTACATTTCCTTTCCCCATCAGGGGACGACCACGGCGCCAGGATTATCCTCTGGCTCGTAGAGAACCTAGTCGGTTGTCCTTGTGGAGTTCGGCGGTGGCAAAGGTATTGAGAGTTACTTGTTGGGGTAGGCTTTTCTTTTCTTGGGATTTGGAGTGAGGTGGATACATTTCCATTCACCATCTGGGGCCGCCCCCGGTGCCAGCATTATCCTCTAGCTAGTAGACAACCAAGACGGTTATCCCAGTGGCGTCCGGCCGTGACTAAGGTAGTAATGGCGTGAAATTAGCGATTGTGCGTGAAAGGTTACCGTGTGCCTTCGAGAAGGTAGTCCGCATCCACTGGGCTTCATGACATAGTGACTTTTTTATACTTATAGCTAGTGATGTTTAACTAATACTAATGATTTTTTTTTTTATTTTATATATATTTTTAATATTTTTTTGTTTTTTTAATGTTTTTTTGTTTGTCACTATGCCAGTCTAGATTTTTTGTATTTCCTGGTGACTTCTGGGTCGTAACGTCCTAGTGATCTTATGATTGTTTTTGTGTGTGTGTCGCTTTGTTCGTAAAACTTCTTGTTTCTATCCCTGTATATCTCCTGTAATAGTCTGCTCTTTGTCATGGTGTGTAGATCATC
>CABEEJ010002671.1:0-44838 GCA_901482245.1 Timema douglasi
GGCAGGCATTCTGTTGTCAGTGTTCCACCATTGGCAGGTAATTGTTTGGCTTTGAAACAGACCTGAGGATGCATATACAGGGGCAGACATTTTGTTTGTCAATGTTCCACGGGCAGGTAATTTGTCACTTAACATACATAAGGGCGTAACTCAACTTTATTTATTTTTCAGGAGACATTTTAAATTTTTGTCACTTAGTCTTGGTTTGCTGTTTCTTTCAATGTTTTGTGTTTATTTTTCAATGACCATTGCCCATAAAGTTGTGTCATTTTGACAGTGTGCAGATTTTGATATGAGAAATTTCATGATGGGCGTAACTCAAAACATTTGGAGTTACACCCTTATGTCTGTTAAGCAGCGAATTGTGTGGAAATTTGATCGGACCTAAGGACTCATATCCAAGAACAGGCATTCTTTTTGTCAGTGTTCCATTATTGGCAGGTAATTGTTTGGCTGAACTATAATTAACTGAAACTATAATTTAATCTAGACACCATAAAAAATAGTGATCTTTCAAGTATTTAGTGATTTACTTAACTATTTTTATTTTCATTTCTTTATAATGGCAATTCAACATTGAGGCTAATTAATTTCAAAATGGATGATAATATTGAATTATTCTACCAGTATAAAGTATTTTTAGAGCTCTATTATGTTATTAATTTGAAATTTGATATTAATTTCAATTTATCAAGTTACCAAATGAATTATAAGTGAAACTACCCATATAAGTTAAATTAAATAGCTTTTGCTTACCATGTGTTATAAAAATGTATAGAAAGCTTGAAAATGACGAGCCTATTAAACGTTCTCTCTCAATCTTGAAACTTAATAACAAGATCGGCTCGAAGGTCGAAATTCGAATATTCATAGATCCCTAGCTTAGCTGTTTCTTATGTTGGCATACATTTCTAATAAACATAAACTTTAATAACTTTTGTTTACAATATTCTTTATATTGATTTTGATTCACATGAGCTGCATGATATAATTTTGCTAAATAACTAAATTCATTCATTTAAATAACTAAATTCATTCATTTAAAGACTATGATGAATTATTATTACCATTTAGGACTGGGCCCATCAGCTATTTTGCCGATGCTGACTATTTGTTGTCGATTAGGCCGAGCACTGATGCTGATCAATTGGTTTATTTTATTTTAAATGTTTCAAACATAATATGCAGTAATGATACTAAAAACGAGTGCTCATGTGGGTCATAAAAATTTTATTTTGAAATCTCTACATAGAAGATAATGGCAAATATATTAGTTTAAAAAAAATTGTTCATTAAATTAAATGGGATTTAAAAAATAAATTTAGGAATTGAAATGAAGAGAAGTCCGCAGTGAAATTTTGAAACCCCATATAGTTCTTTAGTCTTAGCTTCCCTTAAATTTCCATCAGTTTTAGCTTCTCTTGAATCTTCCTCTTATGGTTCAGGTTATGGATGGACGGGAATGACATTTTTATATCAGGATAAGAAAGACAGGAAATGATTCAAAATATTGGGACGGGAAATTATAAAAATCTTACATTAGAATAGTTCTAGATTTAAAATATATATTGCTTTCTAAACTAATATGGTAATACTTGTAAAAGCTTTGACATTATTAAATAGAATACAAATACTACATCATAAAAACATGATATAGATAGGGGTGTGCGAATAGAATATCTTATTGAAAAAAATTTGAACAAATATTGAGTGATACAAATCGAATAATTAAATTTAATACATTATCCTTATTACTTAATTATTTTTTTTTAATTGTTTTATATTTAACTATTGGAAGACTGCAAAAGATTAAAAAAATATCTTTTTACCCTTCTTTAATGTCCTCTAGGTTTGAAACACCTTAAATATTACTTCGGTCTAAAATCCGTTTAATATTGTCTAGGTTTGTTAACCTTGAAATATTCCCTATGTTTGAAACCCCTTGAAACTTCTCTCTGTTTATATCCCTTTATTGTTCTCTAGAATTGACACCCCTTAAAGGTTCTTTGTTTAACAATCCTGTAGGATCTACTCTTTGTTTGGATGCTAACAATGGACACTGTTCTCTCTCTCTAGCTGAATCTAACAATAACTGACAGAGCACATTTGACTCAAGCTTCCCCAGCTTGTTTGTCTCACCAAAGGTAGTAAAATACGCCCCACCCCCTGCCCTTTTTCCACCACCAAGTTTGCTACAGACCAAAGAAGATGACTGTCTTCAATAGAGATTGAGTCAGTAATACCTGCTCGAATAATGAGTGGGCTTTATTTCCCGCCTGAATCCTTGCCTCTCTCCCAGAACAAAACAAAGGACAAGGCTGTCTGCCAATATCTTAAAAATGATGAGTCATCAGTACCTGAGCCAAATGCTGACTGTTATAGTCAGCTGATGATTTGTTATAAGATTTGCACTGACCCAGCTCTATTATTTTGTTTAGAGTTCTACTCATTATTAGTTGGTTCTCTTTAAGCTAATAGAATTGGATTAATATTTTTAATTTGTATTTTATGTATATTATAGGAATGGACCCTTGAATCCTTAACCCATTCCCTAGCGCAGGCGTTGAACGGCTTTGTCCAAATGTTACCTGTCACAGGCGCAAATCCACATTTCATCGCAAAAAGTTATTGAAATACTATCTCTAAGTGAACCACTGAACTCTTACCCAGTCTGAATATTTCATATTGAAGCTAATATATGGAGCTTCCAGTTCAATGCTATAATATGACGATGAATCAACTAATAAATGAGAAAATATGTTGAATAAGAGTGTACGAGTGTAAAAATGGCTGTGCTACACATGCGCCAGGGAATGGGTTAAGGATATTCAAGATTCAAGGATTCATAAAAAAATTCTGATTTGAAACGATAATCTTAAAAAAAATCAATTGAATTTGTAGAGGGCTAATACTGCCTGGTTCAGAATCATTCAAAAGTATGTAAAGGTAAATTTTAGATCCAGATTCTTAAAACATTGGATTTGACCCAAATCTAATATTTTTTCTACATGTATTATATGTAAAATTATGTAGTTAATTATTCATTTAAAGTTGTAAACCTTAATTAATATCAATTATAATTTAAAGCAACATTGGAATAAAAAAAATTATTCATAATTTTGCTATCTTGCATGACATATTGATTTTTTTTTTTTTTCGATGAAAGTTTGGAATTTCATTGATAATTTATTTCACAGAACTTTATTCAAAAATTTTCAGTCATTTAAAATAGTTACACCCGTAAGTAATACCAAGTTGTAGAGAGATTTTATTAACTATTCAAATTCGAAAATATTGGTAGTCAAAAAATCACCATTTAACTATCAAACTCTTGGTTCCCCTGATGGTTCGATCTCAACCTGGTCCTCTGGTGGCAGTTTGGAATATAATTTAGCTTAAATGTCTATAATCTATCTTGGCTCTAATGTTTACAAATGAAAAACTACCTATTTGATTCACATGACCATTTTTTAAGAACAAAGTCACGGTTGAGTAATTGTGTCTATAAAACCTAAAGTGCTTTCCTTATTTTTAAAACTTTTCTGACAAGTAAAAACTTGGGTTTTAGTTTCACTTAAGGTTTATTCTTGTATATTCCATATCACTTAGTTTATTTTTATTTTAATAACGTATGTTTTGATCCAGATTGTACCCGGGGACCCTTTGGACAAAAGCATTGTGATCCGGCCGCTAGAACCACAGCCTGCCACACACTTGGCACGCGAGTTCATGATAAAGACTCGTCGGCGGAAAGGACTCAGTGAGGATGTGTCCATCAACAAGTTCTTCGATGATCCTATGTTGTTGGAGCTGGCGCGACAGGATGTCATGCTTAGTTATCCTCTATAAAATCTGGACATCTGTATGGCTATAAACTAGACGTTTGTTTGTCTACATGTGATCAATAAGTGGAGAAGAGATTTTATTCAAAGGACCACAATATATGTACCTAAAAAACTTTACATCTCAATGTTTTAAAGGTTATTCTTCCATATTGAAAATAAATATAGTGTAAATCCCATTCAAGAAGTGAGGTCATTTATTGCCCAATGATTTGTTGACATGAGTATGCTGCATTTTAACCCTATTGATTTCTTGTTCACCATGTCTCAATAACCAACCTGTTTCAACATAACTCACAAGTGCTTCAAAACACTTGATGAAAGTTCTCAAGATGGCTATTCCTAGGATATATTTTTAAAAAATCATGAAAGTGTATTTGTAATTCAACTAAATATTACATAGTGTTTCACGTGTTAGTATACTGTTTATATTCAAATAAAAATCAAGATTAAGATTCAATGGGAGTTTATTTCTAAACAACATATTAGTCAACAAGGTTACCAAAGTATTTACAAACATTATTAGTCATTACTTTTTAGTGGATTTATTTTCTATGGAGAGAAGGTAGGGGCAATAACTACACCAAAGCAACCGGCGAGGAACAAGGGAAAGAAAACGGCTAGTTTGTATTAATTGTATTTGGGTGTTAGAAGAGTAATTGCACAACCAAGTGAGCCAAACTCTGTACAATATGACAAGTACCTTACGCAAGTTTTCAGTTTTGGTTGTAAATTTATTATTATTTTTGTCTTAGATTGTATTTCATTAGAGTGCAAATGTACTTTGTTGTTGACTCTGTTGCTTTGGATTTTAAATTGTCACTCTTTTTCTACTACTTCTCCAATGAGAGGCCTTCTTTCTCCTGATTGGACGGACAGGTTTTTTACCATATTTTTATTGGCCATTACTGTCAGTTGGTTTATAACTCTCCAAGAAGCATCATGTGTGTTTGTTAGGTGCATTTTAGTTTGGTTGTAGTGTTGTGGTATTCTTTGTTCTACTTAATAATGGTTCAATAGTGTGGAAGGTGGTGGTAGGAGGTAAATATTGATCATAGGGAAACAGAGCCTCAAGAAAGATGGTTTACAAGCATCCAACTTTTCAATTACTAAAGTAACATTCTGCAGGTGAGTCCTTGTTTTAAAACATTCTATACAGTCCACTTCTCGATTATGTTCTTGACAATGTTCATCAGGTCGTTTTACTATTTGATTATAAACAAAATTAACACTATTGCGCGGTCTAGGGGTAAAGTGTCACACTTCTCTGCTGGCGGCCGGTGTTCAATCCTCGGTACTGGCACAGATTTATCTGATCACCACACCAAACCCTTCCTTCACCTCTGGCAAGACATCTTGTGAATGTGGGGAATGCCAGGCCTCCACCATGGTTCGGATTCCACGTTAAACTGTAGGTCCTCCATTTCATCTCACAATCACCCTACCATTACACATTAGCGTAAGTGTGTATAACCCGAACGGGTAGTAAGACGCGGTGCTAATAATAATAACACTAATATGGCGAGGGAGTTTGGGGTGTTTTATATGAAAGTTAATGGTGTTCAACTCTCACTCGAAGGAAATGTGTGTACATACAAAAAGAATTCTACTTTCATATACGACACATTAATATAATCAATAGTGATGTATATAACTATAATGGGTAGTGGGATGCGATGAAAAAACTTACAATGAAATAATACATATTATTAGGGGTGTACGAACGTCACTTTTTAAATGTGAAGCGAATCTTGAAACTTGCGAATAGAAGTCGAAGCTACCTAGGATTTTTGTTGTCACTTAATGCCACTTTTAATTTTTAAATAAATTATTTTTCTAGATCTTGTCAGCAACCAGGGCCAGAAAAATTTCCTTATTTGTTACCTAAGGATTATAATAACTAATGCACACAAGCTTACTGACAAGCTTAATAACCTATCAATTAAGTTTTATTCTGAAAATTGAAAAAATGATACCTTGACACTGGAATCGAACCCGGGACCTTTGGCTTGATTTGGGTTCAATTCCCGTGTCCAGGTGTCATTTTTCACTTTTCAGAATATGATACCTATATGGAGTAATCTTCACTCAAAAGCATAAATAATGGCTTTAGCTATTTGATTCTTAACTAAGTTTTAATATTTACTTACATGTGGAGCTTATAATATTATTTTGCAAACTTTACATATGCATGTCTTTCTATCTGCATTTCTCTGATAATAATTATAAATTAAATTCCGTTTACGTTTCCTACTTTCTGTATCAGCCATTTTGAATAATAAAGAAAATGCGAAGCTATGAAAAACTTCTTTGTCAAAATGCACTTGTAAATTTGTCACAGATGATAGCACAACTAAAGCGCTTTCTCTGTTTAATACCAGTGACCATGGTGTTATTTCTTTATAGGTATTTTTAGTTTTTACAAAATTATGTTGACAATAGTGAATATAATATAATAACATTTATTTACCCGTTTTTTATTCATGCTTACGTTGTGTTAGTTAAATTACTAGTCAGTGTTAAAATTCTGTTTAGTAACTGTTTTAAAATTACCAAATATTTAAAAATGTAATATATAGTAAGATCAATTTAAATCGTTTGATGATTTATCAAAGTTTTATCCTTCCTTCGAAATTTTTCAAATATTCGAAAGTTATTGTAGATGTCGAAGTCGAAGCCAAAGGAGATTTGACCTTCGACTTCAACTTTTCGAAGCTTCACACGCCATTAAATAATATAAACAATAAGCTAGTTGCAGTCTCATAAAAAAATATTATGTATTGTTATCGGTTATTATGAAATTATTGATGTTTATAATAATTAATTTCCTTTTCAACTCTGTTAGATTATGGTGCTAGTTACGATTTTAATTATATTATATTGGTTATTAGTTTCTATGTCCAAACAAAATGGCATGTCTCATTTTTCCGATAAAATAACTATTTTTATGATATGGAATATGAATTTGCATTTATGTGAAGGGAGATTGGAAAAAAATGCCCTTTTGATGTCATTCTCTCCCCCTTTTTTTCGCCTTGTGATGAGGATGTCATGACTCAAATTTTGGTCTGGTGTTCTTAGTTGCTTTTATTTTTGTTTGAATGGTTTCCTACTTCTCCCTAATGTGATTACACTTCCTCTAAAACTCTCCCTTCGTCAACCAAGCAGCCTTAATGTGATTAATATATATTTATTTACTCAAAACAGGTACGAAGGCGTGGTGGAAAATAAATAGCAAACAAAGGCGCAGTTTGGTTTGATAGTTTGGTTTAAGACGTTTGTCTCACAAGACAAGAGTAGAAGAGATAATGGCTTTTATGAACGAAAGAAGAGTAGATATCCTGGTTCTGAACGAGACCGAGTGAAAAGTGAGTGGCATGAGAGAAATAAGGAATGGCTTCACCCTACGTTGGATGGGAAATAATGAAGGGAGAAAAAAAACAGTAGGCTTTGCAGTGAGAGAAGGGTTGCAGGCGGGGTAGTAGGGACGAATGATAGAATAATGAAGATGACAATTAATGACAGAGAAAAAAAGATGGAGGTGATACAAGTGTATGCCCCACAAGTGGGGTGCCCAGTAGGAGAAAAAAAAACAAGTTTGAGGATGACCTAGAAAGACACATGGGAAATAATGTCCAATAGTAATGGAAAGGAATGGATAGGAATGGAAAGGTAGGTAAAGCAAGTAGGGTTTGAGGCAGTGTTAGTGAAAGAACGATGGGGAAAGAGAACCGAGGAGGGTAGAAGACTGTTGGAGTTAAGTGCAAGAAATAAAATGAAAGTGGCAAACAAATGGTATAAGAATAAAAGAAAAAGTCTTAATTTCACTAGATATGGGATCGGGACTAAAAGTCGGCAGGCCTTAAACATCAAGGTAATTAGATAATGACCACAGGTTGAGGGTGGCAGACACAAAGAGATGGGAATGTATGAGAAAGCTAGTAAGAAAAGAAAGAATCAGGGTGTGGAGGCTAAAAAATGAAGAGGAAAGAGAGCTGTACCTAAGAAAGGAAAAAACCTTAATACCAAAGGATGAGTTGCAAAGTGTAGAGGTTGAATAGGAAAGGTTTAAGAACAGTCTGGTGGGAGTGGCAGAGGAGTTTGTGGGAGTACAAGTAATAAAGAAGAAGTGGAAGGAAACAGTGGAAGAACATAGGTAGAAGAAAAGAGCGAAGCGAGCTATACAGGAAGCCAGGAGGGATTGGATGCAAAAATGGATGGAAATGTTGGAACAGGAGGAGAGAGAAAAGACAAGAATTTAGAAAGATAGATTAATAAGGAAGAACGTTGAAGACATGATAGGAAGAAAAGGAACTATGTATTGGATATTTTGGAAAAATGTTCAACTTGGAAGAGGAAATGAATAAGACTCAAACAAAGGAGCAGGAAGAAATAGCAGGAATGGAGGAAATAGGTGGAGGAGTCGCTGATGACACAGGTGGTCAGGCGATGAATTGGTGATTGGTTCCACTCTCCGTAGGTTATTCCGAGCACACCCAGCAGACACTCGTGACCAGGTCGACCGGAACATCAGCTGTTGAAACACCCAGGCAGATTTGCCCCACTCGTCGAATTAGAATGTGTTGAAGTTAGGCCAGGCTTGAAGACTGTGCTAGCCAGAAGATTCAGAGGGTAAGTACATGATCAGTTTGTATAGAAGAGTTGATTGTGAATTATAATGTTTGTGTATAGCTTGAAACTACATGGAACTTGAATAGAGAAGAGTTCTATTCTAGGAGGTGTAAGTTAATGTCGATGTTCTTCGTAGTGGGTAGTATGAATCGAAAGAGAATTTATGCTTTTAGGATAACATGAGGTGGGGTGGTAAAGTGTGCAGGCAACACAAGTTGGACTAGAGAAAAAAAAAAAGTCAAGATACAATCATACTCTCCAACAGAAAAATAGCCTAGCCATCCCAGGCAGCCAGACACTTCTGATACTTCCGAAATAAGCCAAAAACCGATCGGGGAATCTAGAGGCCAAAACTGTTCACGGTTACAATACTTTATTGATGATGTATGAATGCTTAGACTTTAAAAAGGGAGAGAGTGAAATCATAGTGTTGTGGGAAAATGCAGTCTGTTGAAATTGTACACATACCTCCAGTATTAAGATGGCATTTAACTTCCTTATCCCTCCCATTATTGTAAATCTTTGGATGGGTAATTAAACGTGCTGAATGACTTTTTCAGTGGTGTAACTATAGGGTGGCAATATGATTGCAGGACTGCGACAAAAGTGGCGCCCACCCAAAATTTTAATTTAGTAAGAGATGAAAGTGTTGTTTCATAAAAATCTTATTATTCAATAAAATAATTACTCAATAGTCACTTTATTTTGCATAATTTCATGCTCTACAAAAAAGCCTTGTGCATATTTTTCTGTAAAATCAATATTTAACAAGATCACTTATAAGTATAACTCAAAAAAACTTGGAGGAAATTATATATTTTTTTACAGAGATCAAATAAGTAGTTGTTTTAAATGTCAATGTTTGTTTAGCCTCTGTAATTGTTAAATAGTTTATAGTTTTGTTTATAACATTTATATATTGTAAGTTTCCACTTTCCAGTGGCAATGTTAGACAAATGTAGATATGTATTGCAAAATTTATAAAAGCATTCCAATAATAAATGCTAATGTAATTTATTATAACCTTAAATTACACATGTTTATTTTTTAGGAGGGTGAGAGAGGCTTTCCCTTTTCCCTTATTGGTGGGAGTGGGGGGCCCTTGATAGTTTTTCCGCAGACCTATTAATACCTAGTCACGCCTTTGGACTTTTACATTAATGTTCTCAGAATAGCAATTTACCACATTAGTGGTCACATGCTCTAAGAAGGTGTCTTTCTCGCATTGGCGCAATAGGCTGGTTTGTTGGTGACTAAGAGGTGGGGGTTCAAATCCCTGCTAGGGTATTTTGGGATATCTTATTCAATTGTTTCCTTCTCTTCTCCCACACAAATTAATTCTATCTTTATCACCACCGCCCCAATATCGCAATTAATAGACATGCATTCAGCCTGGGTGGAAAGTAAAACGCAGTGATTTTTTGTAATATACGAGGGGTGTTCAAAAAGAAACCGAACTTTTGAAATCGCCCCCCAACCGGCAGAGGGAGCACGCTGCGGCTACTGATTGCACGTAGCGGCAGGTTTAGACAACAAACTGCCATTTGCCGCGTTTCGCTCTGACCGTTAATTAGCGAGTTACATCCGTTGAAGTGAGCACGTGCGCAAGCTGTTCGTCGGATTAGTGCCAAAGGGACAATGAAAGAGCCTGAAGAACAACGTGTGTGTGTGAAATTTTGCTACAAACTTGGCAAAACTTTTACAGATACATTTAAATCGCTTAGCCAAACATACGGGGAGGACTGTGTGAGTTGAACGGAGTGCTATGAGTTGTTAAAGCGTTTTGAACATGGCAGAATGTCAGTCAGTGACGATCCCAAACCTGGACGATCTTCCACATCAACAGATGACGACCATGTCGAGAAAGTTTGTGTTGTGATTCGTGGAAATCGTCGTTTAACTGTTAGAGAAGTTGTTGACGAAGTGGGCATCAGCGTAGGATCATACCATCAAATTTTGAGTGACAAACTTGATATGCGTCGTGTCAGTGCAAAACTCGTGCCACGTTTGTTGACAGACGATCAGAAACAGACCCGTGTTGAAATCACCCAGGAACTGCTTGCCAATGACAATGAAAACTTCCTTAAGTACATCATAACAGGCGATGAGACGTGGGCTTATGGCTATGATATTTAAACGAAGGTGCAGTCGTCGCAGTGGGTGGGCAAAGGGTCTCCTCGTCCAAAAAAGCACGCATGAGTCGGTCAAAGATCAAGGTGATGTTGGTTGTGTTTTTTGACTTCAAAGGCATTGTCCATCAGGAATCTGTACCACATGGTCAGATGGTAAACAAGGAAGTCTACCAGGGAACTCTAGCGCGTTTGAGGGATGCTGTGCGCAGGAAGAGGCTTGAGTTGTGGGGAAACCAGACTTTGATGTTGCATCATGACAATGCGCCGGCTCACGCGTCGCTCCTTGTCCGCAGCTATCTAGCAAAACATCACACTCCCATAGTGCCCCATCCACCGTATTCTCCGGACCTAACCCCAGCAGACTTTTTCCTGTTTCCCAAACTTAAAACCACGTTGAAGTGATGTCTATTCTAAACCATAGAGGAGATTCAGGACAATGCGACAAGAGACCTGCGTGCCATCCCACAAAGTGCGTTACAGGAGGCTTTCCAAAAATGGAAGCAACGTTGGGAACGGTGTATTGCCAATAGAAGGGACTACTTTGAGGGCGACAGTGCCTAAAATGTTTTACAATGAGCAATAAAGATGTTATAGCAAAAGTTCGGTTTCTTTTTGAACACCCCTCGTATATTTTGATTACTTTCATTTCTCATTTGGTCTAAAGATTAAGAAATTGACACTAGAGTATAAAAGATTTCAACATAACTATTACTACCTGGTTTCACTAATTATTTTGTCTTTTGAAAAATGGTTATGAATTAAAAAGTGAACCTTTGGTTTGGAGATTATCAATAGCAACTAAAGACTAGGGTGGGAAAAAAATAACATATTGGTCTATATTTATAGGCCTCGGGAAGTTTCAAATACTAAATCACTTTGACCAAAAACATGTAATTAGGTCATTTTGAATACCAATCGGGTTGAGTTCTTTTAGTCCTAAATTCTAACTTTTGAATAAACGTGGAATACAATTCAGAGTGCCATTATCCTTTAGCGTGTGAAACCTTAAAAGGGGAAGGGGTAGTTCAGTACATCTCTACATTTTCTTATGAGGAGGTGGGAAGTCAGAATTTATCTTACGCAAGGATTTTTTTATCAATGGTTCTGGCAAGACAAAAAAAAACAGGAAATTATTAAATGTTTTATTTTAATATATTGACTAACTCCACTTTGATGTGCCTCACTGTTCAGTCGGCCCTTGTATCTTTACTCCGCACTTGCACTGGCCGCGCCACTCAACCTCTATACTGCCTGGAACCCCCCTCCCCCCACACTCCATATTCTCTGAGCCGTCTGTGACGACTCCACTTCAGTACACAGCGCCAGCGCTTGCTATTGGCTCGCAGGATGGACACTGTCTCTCACATTTTCCCACACCAATGGGAAGCCCCCTTTTTTCCCCATTGGACAAGGCCAGGCAGCAGTGGAGGGTATATAATACGGTGATTTCTGGAGCTGCTTTTAGTGGTGACCCAACCCTGGGGAACCACCGTTACGAAAGAGCATTAATAAATTGTCATTATTTTGGAAAGAGCATTTTTCATCGTCACTCCCTATCCTTCCGCAACTATCCCTTACCTCCCATCGCGACTCACGTTTCCAGGACTGTTCCTCTGCCTCCCACCACAACTCATGTTGCCGAGACAGTTCCTTTGCCTCCCACCGTGACTCATGTTGCCGGAACAGTTCCTCTGCCTCCCACCGCAACTCATGTTGCCAGGACAGTTCCTTTGCCTCCCACCGCGACTCACGTTGCCGGGACAGTTCCTTTGCCTCCCATCGCGACTCACGTTGCCGGGACAGTTCCTTTGCCTCCCATCGCGACTCACGTTGCCGGGACTTTATCCACACCTCCCACTGTGACTCTGTGTTGTCGGGACTCTGTCTTCACCCTCCAACCTGATTGTCCCTTCCACAGGATGGGATACACCCGCTGCTCCGACAAAGCCCATCCACAGGACCGGTGCCTAGCCTCAAACGTCATCAAGAGACTGCACTTCGAATGATGCAACCCGCTATACCCAAAGACGCAGTTGGGGAAAACAACTTTTATCACTAATATTCACTGTTTTATAAAAATAATTGAAATCATATAGTCTTCATATTTTGCACAATTATATGTTAAACATATTCATATAAAATATAAAACACCCAGTTCACCAGACGTCAATGTACCACTATGTAGGGGGGGAAACCTAATTTCACCACGAAAATCATTTCATATATGAAGGGAAACAAACCCAAAGTTCACAGTTCAGTAGGAAAACGTGCTGTCATGAAATTAATAGAATAAGTATACATTTATTTTAATTTGACATTAGAGTCTATTCCCTTTTTAAAATTAATTTAATTTAACAATAATGTATCATAAATAATTTACATTATTGTGATCAAATACATACCTGTGAAAGGACTTGGATCCATCCCAAATAATAATGGATTGTATTTAGTTCTTTTCATCAAGCACTAAATTGGAAACCACTGTTAAACACTTTAATAATAATAATAATAATAATAATAATAATAATAATAGGTAAGCCCATGCAAATGTTCGAAATTTCAAATCCAAGTCTTACTTGGTAAGATTCGGATTCAATACAAAATTTAGAATATTTTTTGGATTCAATCAAAAATTTAAATTATTAATATTTGAAATATATGGACTCAAATCTAAAATTTTGAATCCAAATAAATCCTATATTTGGATTAGATGAGCTTAGCTCAAAATTTGAGTTTAAAATTCTTGTAAATCAATACAATCAGACCAGAATCAGTTGCATAGTCGAGTGAATAAAGAAATAAACTTGAGTTCCAGGTCATAAAAGAATCACGTTATGACTTGTTTGTGAGTGAAAATATATTTTTTATTTAAGTAGATAGGCCCACCTTTTTAAAAATATTAATCAACCATTGAAAAGTGATTGAAAAAATTGGTGTGATCTTTATTTAATGTCTCACCTTTTAAGATTAGTGTTAATGCACTGGCCTACATTTTTTTTAATAAACCTAAAATGTGTCTAAAATAATTTATAAGATTCAGAAATATTGTATTATTGAATTGGAGCTCGGAAACTGGCAGGGATGAGGAAGGAAGCATTTTAGAGGTAATCTATCAATATTTTCCTGTAAGAAGATTTGGAAACAATTTATGAAAAGCCATACTCATTAGACCCGACCAGGGTTCAAACCCCAATCGCTCCATTATCAGCAGGCCAGTTTAACATGGGAGTAGCGCTTTAAGACTACTCGATCACTGAAGTGGGTATCTGTTATTTAATTCGATGTTTACAGTTTTCAAACATCGAGAGCTATAGGATTAAGACAATTTTCCGGAAATAAATGTTTTTTTGAAATGTTTCATCCTATTGGTAGATATTAACTTTAAATCAAGAGGCTGGCGTATGTCGGGGAAGATAATAGCAACATTTTCAGATTGAGGCTGTCATGTGGACAGCATAACAAACCCTCCAGCCATCTATCTCAGTTTTCTAGACCAAAGCCGCTACTTCTTTATTCCTATCTCCTCAGTTGTCCTCACGAGGTTGAGTTTGGTCCCGTTACAGACCCACTGCTTCACAGAAAAAATTGGAAATACCGGGGATTGAAACCATGACCTCTGTGTCTATAACCAGGAAATCTGACTAGACCCCGAGGCGGTCAGATATTAACTAGTTACTTCATGGCATAGAGAACTTGAAAGTTCATTAACTTTAATGGTTTGAAATATATTTTACTTTATCATCAGCTTGGTGGTGTGGTCACGATTGCTAAAACGCTATGACTGAGTGCGTAAATTAATCAGTTTTAGTACCTTTGCTAGTTTGATTCCCTATAAGGTTGAAATTACTTAGTACTAGTGTTATATGAACTTGGGCTATTTGTCCTTAAATTTGTATATACAGTGGCCTAAACACCAGTAAAATGTATACCAACCACTAAAAGAGCTTAACCTTTACAACAAGCAGTTAAATAATCCATCTTATCTTTGAGTTTCTTTGTACGCCTTCGCTTCCATCAATCCATGCTTCACAAACTTGCTATTCACAAGGATATATATTATTGTGTAAATACTTTTCCATCTCAAAATTTACTCAATCCAGTGGAGTGTAAAATTGCGAGAATGAAACAGCTTCAAATAAAAAACCATCTTTAACAAGTTAATAAAATAAAAATGGCTTAAAATAAATAACAATCACCTTTAACAAGGTAATAAAACAAAAATGCTCACACGACTATCAAAAACTTAGCTTTTTTAAAAAAACTAATGAGCAAAGTCCAATGAGAGTGAAATCTTGGACCGTAAAGCAAAAAGATGAGAAAAACATACAGAGAACATCTCCAAATTATGTTTGGACCCTATTTTAAAGACTCAATGTGCAGTATTTTTTTGCATCCTCTGAAAATAATATTAGCCCTACAATGTACAATTCTCATGAATGAGAAACAGTGAAAGAACATAGGCTACAACTCCATATTAGTATATGTTTGACTGCCTCGGGTAAATAAGGGCTAATTTCATAAAAATTTGCATACAGAAAGACATATGGTTTTTTCTTTAAAAATAATCTTTCACTAGAGTAGTATTCATATACAAGTAGGGGCCAGCTATCTTTATTCGCAAAGCAGTTAAGACTTTGTGAATATGAGTATTTTAGTTACTTATTATATTATGTTTATATTTAACTACGCAAATTTTTCACTAGTGGACAATGCCCCTTCTTATCCCAATGCACACTTTATTTGTTTCCTTGACTCAAGGTCAGCTGTAATATTGATTAGCTTCACCCTTAGGGTGACCTGGCGGTCTAGGGGTAAGGTGTCAGACTTCTGTGCTGGCGGCCGGGGTTCAATCCTCGGTCTAGGCAAAGATTTATCTGATTACCAAACCCTTCCTTCACCTCTGACAAGACATATTGTGAATGTGGGGAATGCCAGGCCTCCACCGTGGTTCGAATCCCACGTTAAACTGTAGGTCCTTCATTTCATCTCACAATCACCCTACCATTACACATTAGCGTAAGTGTGTATAACCCGAACGGGTAGTAATAATAACTATTTTTAGCATGGTTTGAAAATTTCATAAGAATTATAAAATATGCCCAGATATGTTACTCAAATAAATAAGAAACAATGAGGAATTGTTAAATATTTTAAGAACTAGAACTGTGCATTAATGCATAGACTCAGACCTTTGCAGTTCCAAAGCGGCCTATGTACCATTGAGTAATTTCTTGTGAATATGTTTTATCATCCATGGTTTTGATATGAAAGGAACATATTTTAATAGTCAATACAAAATTTTTAAACAGGAGCAGAAGTCAAGAATATCATACAATACATATAAGGACTGAAAAACTACACTCAAACCCAGAGGTAGATTAATCAAATGTATTTAGTTATGATTTAATTATAATATATTATTGGATGATATTTATCTACTTCAATAGAATATTGAATAGGGTTTCCTTTAAGAGATATTATTGTATTTTTGCTATTTATTTCTCTTTCCTAAACCTTCAATCACATACAACAAACTTGGAAAGGGAAGAGGTTTTCCTTAACAAGAGAATAGAAGATTGAATAGTTTGTCCGTTTTATGTTATATTATAATATTTTGCAGGCTGAATGACGATTTACACACAAGGAAATTATCTTCTAGGACTAACCCAAGCTATCCAGGTACAATGATGCAGTCATGGAAAATAATAAAACGCGCCAAGGATAGTCAGCATCAATCAACATTGTCTTTTGTGATACCAGATGGTCATGGCTCTCATGCCCAGGTGTGCCAAAACACCTTAATGAATCTTTTGTTTCATTTTAAAAGAAGATACCCTGACTTCAAACAAGAATAGGGGTGATAATATTTTTAACAATGAGTGAGGCGGTTTAGTCACAATTTAAAGAAATTGCTCATTAACTTGTAGGCGATCATATTAACATAATCCCAAGGAGCTTAAGTCCTCCAAATCTATAATTTAGGAATCCTTGGATTTACACCTGTAGAAAGAAAGTGTGACCTAATGAATGCAGAAACCCAAATAAATTTTTTAAGGAATCTAAAAAAGCATGGAAAATAACATGTTATGTTTGTACCAACTCTGTCACATACTGACACGTTTTTGTCACAGAAAGCAGTCTCGTTACAACTTTAGTGTGCATGTGCATAAACACATGTATGTTGACTCAATATTCAGTTGGAAATAAAAGAGCATCTTGTTTGCTGCAAGTATTAAACATTAAAATAAATTATGTTTTTGGAGTGATTACTACTTGAAAAAAATATGATCTGAGATTTAGGTTTGAGAGATAAGGAAAAGTGTTTTGTTGCAGGAGATCTAAAAGAATATTTGATGAACATTTAAGCAAGAATTGGAAGTGATTAATATTTTGAAGAAAGGTAAACCGGTTTAAGACAAAAGTACTGTTTAATCCACAGAAAAAATCTGTAAAAACCTTTTCTAAAGAAAAGGACAATCATTATGATCAGATTTTCAACATAAAGACTGTCACTTATGTTGACTTAAGCAGTGAAGAAAGATTTGTAAATAGTGAAAGGAATGCACTTTGAAAAACTGGTTTAATTCAAACATATTTTAAGTGTAATTAATATCTTTACTATATAAAGTGGTGGTTTCATTCAGACAAAATTAGTCTGGGATTATACCCTTTCAACTAATAAAACCAGTGGTCTTAGCCCTTTATTAAACTGGCTTTGTTTTATGTTTTTAATCAATTTATTAGTATTATTATTAGCACCGCGTCTTACTACCCTTTCGGGTTATACACACTTACGCTAATGTATAATGGTAGGGTGATAGTGAGATGAAATGAGGGACCTACAGTTTAACGTGGAATCTGAACCACGGTGGAGGCCTGGCATTCCTCACATTCACAAGATGTCTTGTCAGACGTGAAGGAAGGGTTTGGTAATCAGATAAATTTATGCCGGGACTGGGGATTGAACCCCGGCCGCAAGCATAGAAGTCTTGACACTTTACCCCTGACCGGGGATATCTAGATTGGTGTCAAATTAAATGGGTTTTTTTCTAGAGGTCTGCTAGCTTGGGGTTTTATCATTTCATTCAGTCAAGTATTTCTAAAAGCTCCAGAGTTTTAGTATATTCACAATTTTAAAAATTAATAATGGCTTGGAAATGTTTAACAAGAGAGTGTAGAAATACTGTAGACTTTCCACTTCTTCAAAACTGTCACAGTTGCACATTAATTTGAATTTTCAGGAATATTACTTTTTCATTAATGTATCTTCATATTCCCAAAAATTCAAAACAATGTGCAACTGGAAGTTTGAAGAAGTGAGAAGTGTAGAAAGAAAATAGAGAAGCGTTTAATTTAGGTCTAATAGGGATGGTCGAGCATCTAAAAATCTCGGAATGTCGGGCAGGTATTTTTTATGCCCATATTTCAATCGGGCATCTCAAGAACTTAATATATAACATATTAGCACTCTCCTGACTCAAACTTTGAAAAAATTAGTGTTTAACTGGTATTAATAGAATCAAATAGCCAGATACATTATTTATGCTTTTTAGTGAGGATTATTCCATCTACAGTAGCCCAATGGCTTCTTTGGTGCTGACTGACAGTCAACATTCAGGCATATACCTAAATTTTGACTGCCAGAAGTGACAGCTGCTAAACACCCGTTTTTGCAGATCATATGGCTCGGCGTAGGGATACATAATTTGATCTGGTAACTTTTAAAGGCCGTCAGCTGTCAGTCAGCACCAAAGAAGCCATGAGGTTACTGTAGATACTATATTCTGAAAACCGAAAAATGACACCTAGACAGATAATCGAACCCAGGATCTTTGGCTTAGTATGCCTTTACCCACCGAGCTATCCAGGAATTGTCCTGTGCCCAGGGCCATTCTTCACTCACTTCAAAGGTCCCAGGTTAGATTGGCATGTCTAGGTGTTATTTTTCAATTTTCAGAATATGATCTTCATAGACCTAGTTGAATTATCTCAAAGGTATCTTTTATATAAATTCGTTATTTGTTTGATTTCAACAAAACTACAAACATTTCTCACAGGTTACAAGTCTACAATTTAGCGAAATGAAGATTCCTACGATCTAATTTCCGTCAATGCCAACAACATAATAAAATTCAACATTTAAATATAAAGTTTTTAGGCCCTATGGTTGCAAAAACTTAATACAAATTAGTTTTTTTACATTTCTTTAATTAATTATGATTAGCCAGTTTTGTTAGGATATAAATAGAAAAGTACACATCAAATGAACATTAAATAGGAAACAGCCATTTTGCAACTGCCACAGGCCCATTAAATTTCAAATTACAAGTTAAAACAAAGATGTTTGCAAAATGAATTGCCTGCCCGAATCTATTTTGTAATGCCCGCCCGATACAAAATATCAGGTTGGCTTCCTTCACTATCACTTTATACATCAATGGTTTAAAATAGGAGGGATAGCCAGCACACTTACCTTGGTGATACTGGAGTAGAAATTATTTAGATATAGCACTAAAAAACACATAAACACATTGTTAAGTACAAGCTTTCACTGTCACAGACAGCTTCATCAGGTCAGGAGAATACTGATTTCTTGGTTGAACTGTAAGGTTGACTGTCCACAGCTGACTGTTTTTCAGTTATGACATCACTGTATAGATAGCAGCACTATGAATAATGTTATATTGAATGTAATCATTGTATAGATAGCAGCACTATGAATAATGTTATATTGAATCTAATAGTAAGTGTGCTGGTAGGAAGGAGAGGAATTATCTAAGGTTGAGGTTGGGGGCTTGTCTGGATTTGATGATATATTGATGGGCCAGTTCCCATATCCTTAATTGTGAAGGGTTGCATATTGCTTTATTCAGGGATTTGACCACCTTGGTTGTGTAACAGTTATTAAAGTCACAATTATGGGTTTCGGCATGTGCTGCTACAGGCTTCTCTTTATTTTTCATTTTTGTGTCATGTCGATGACCATTCATTCTCTTTCTTAGTGTTTCTGTTGTGAGACCAATGTACTGTGCTTGACACTGGTTGCATTCCAGTTGGTAGATGAGGTTTTCAGAATCACAAGTATGGTGGCCTTTTATAGGATAATTTATTTTAGTTATGTTGCTGGAGAATGAATTTGTTGGTTTATGTATTGTGCAGGTTTTGCAGGGGGTGCGGTTGCAGGGAAAGGAACCTGATATTTGTTTGGGTTCGGGTTGAATAGTGGGGTCCGGCAGTTTGGGTTTTACAAGTAAGTTGCGTAGATTGGCAGGTTGTTTATAGGTTACTTTTGGAGGTTCCTTGAAGACAAGTTGTGTAGTGGTGGAGGATTGCAGTATGGGGAAACCTGTTTTCAAGAGATTGTTGAGTTTGTGGAGTCCAGGGTGGTATGTAGTGACCAGAGGGATGATGTTGTTTGTTCCTGTTGATGTTGTGGGCCCGCTATTTTGAGCTCTGTCAATTTGACTACACACCAGTGCTTTGGGGTAGCCTCTGTTCATAAAAGCATGTTGCAGTTTTTTATTGTATTGTAAAAGGTCATTGTGGTCAGAGAAAATTCTTTTGGCTCTAATGGCTAGGCTATGTGGGAGTGATCTCTTTGTGCTCATAGGGTGGCAGCTGTCGTAGTGAAGGTATTGTTGATGGTTGGTTTCCTTGGTGTGCACAGTTGTTTTAAGGTGTCCCTGATGGAGTGTGATGTTTACATCCAGAAAAGTAATGCTGGATGTGGATATTTTCCAGGTAAATCTTAGCGGCGAAAATTTGTTGAGGTCTGACAGGAAGGACTCGAGTTGCTGAGTGGTGCTAGTCCAAATCATAAAGATGTCATCGATGTATCTAAACCAACAAAGGGGCTGTAGCGGTTGTCTGCCCAGGAACATACGTTCTAGTCTCCCCATATACAAGTTTGCATACGAGGGGGCCATGCGTGTTCCCATGGCAGTACCTTTAATTTGTAGGTAGATTTTGTCCAGAAATCTGAAGTAATTTTTCTCCAAAATGAAACTTGCTAGTTTTATCAGGAATGCGGTAGTGGGTCTGGTGCCAGCAGGCCGTGTGTCTAGATATTCCTCTATTGCTGCAAGTCCGTGGATATGGGGGATATTGGTGTAGAGTGATGTAACATCAATTGAGACCAAGATGGTGTGCTGTGGAAGAGGAGTGGCCAGTGTGTGAAGTCGCTCTAGAAAATGATTTGTGTCTTTGATGTAGGATGGTAGATTGACCAGAGGCTGAATGTGTGAGTCCACAAGTGATGATATGCGTTCTGTGGGTGAGCCACATCCTGATACGATTGGTCGGCCTGGAGGAGGGAATGTTTCCTTATGGATCTTCGGAAGTAGGTAAAACTGTGGTGTGGCAGGTTTCTGGGGGGTTAAGTTTTGTACAGTCTTTTCATTGAGATGTTATATCTAAATAATTTCTACTCCAGTATCACCAAGGTAAGTGTGCTGGCTATCCCTCCTATTTTAAACCATGATTTAGCCTAGTGCTCTATACCACATAACCTCAATTTATACATCAATGTAAAGTGTTTCTACAAGGTCTTGATTAAAAGTTAATACTAGACATTTTAATAAGAAAATCTTTCCCCAAAGTACGCTCCATTAACTTAATTTACTGTACAAAACAATGTAAGAATCATAAACAAAGAAATTTGAAGTGTTTCATATTTTATTATTCCTTAGTGTATTCGTGTATGATCAGGTCTTCTGTTTCATTTACATTCCTCTATGCACAGCTGCGTTGTACAGGCTCTCATTAGACATTTTATTGAGAAATTAAGTTCAATTCAATATTTAATGCTTATGAACATAGATGCTCATACTCATAATTGAAAATATTTCTAGCAAATAATATGAAAAAGTGTCTTTTAAATACAAATGTGGTAAGATTGGTAAAATATATATTGCAATAAATAAGATCAATGTGGATGTTAACCAACCAAGCTATTTTTGTAGCTAACACATTAATTAATACAAGTTTTAAATATCTTTAAGTTTGAAAACATTTAATACAATCTATTCTTGATATTACCTTTTTAGTTTAACATAAATTATTATTTTAAAAAGGGATCAGGTAAAAATAGTAAGAAACATCCAATTATTTAGTAATCTTCTTAACTTTTTTTTATTTTCATTGCTCTGACATGGCAATACAAGAAAACAACTCCAATCGAGTATAATTCAAACTGGACGACAATATTGAATAAATTTACTGGTTGAAAGTGGTTTCAAAGCTCTATTACGTTATTAATGTGAAAATTGAAATTAATTTTTAACAATTTGTTAAGTAATCGAATGATTTACAAGTGGAAATGCTGACCAACATCTCAATTAAATATACAATGCTTACTATTGTTTTAAGAATTGATTAAGTACATCATAAGGAAGCTCGAAAATGATTAATGTATAAAGATCTCGATCTCAAGCTTAGGTGAAGAGCTCGGCTTGAGGCTCCTAGTACTTGCAGAGTTTTATTTTTATTATTATTAAACACAAAATATTCGAATTGGCAGTAACACCCTTTGGGATTTCCACACCACATCACTTGTTCTTTTCGATAAAGCCATGTTGTTTGGACGATTTTATAAGTGAACAGAAGCAGCTTCTTCCAAATACGGCAAAAATATATTTGGATTAATGTCATGATAAAATGAAGCGGGAAAGGAAAGGAAGTAAAAACATGTTAGGTTTCGGGCAGTGCCAACAAATACCTTTCAAAATTGTATTTTCAATTTTATTCACTTTATTTTGTGACAAAAATTTCTTAAGATATATATATATATATATTTACATACATATATAAAAAAGTACATTTGATGTAAAGGGAAGATCAAAGTTGTAGCAGTCCTAGTATACAATACATAAACACTACACGGCACCCAATTTATACATTAATGTTGTCTGATGCCAAATTTAAAGCCTAGTATAAATGCATGTGTCGGAGAGGAATTAAACTATTATATAACTACATCACACCAAGTGTCTCAACAAATCGGAGTGTTTTCGGAAATGCTCTTTTCCAATAGATTCTTTTTCGTAAACACAACACAAAATGTGTGGTTTTTTCCACTATAAAGAGAAAAAACTCTAGTGGGAAAGGCGCTTTTCATTTGGCCACACACATTGCAGTCGAGATACAAGCACGACTGTGATTTGTTAAGAGACGGGCTTTGTCTTCCCTTTGTTTCGAGTGAATGTTTGTACGCTTCGTCAGCTTGTCACAGCAAACCCCTCCCTAGAGCAACACGTAACTATCTACCACACACACATAAATTAACTAATATTACTAACATGCATGTAGACTCAAAACATATAAATGAAAAATTAAAAACTATGTAATTGGGAGTCACAACAATAAAAATGATTACCATAGAGAAACATTGCTACAACTGTCCCACGTGGTGCTCTTGGGTGGAGTGCGATGTGCAGTGTTAGAACCCAGGTTCAGAACACCAAACAACAAGACTTCATCACATTCAATGCAATGTTTCCTTGCCTCGATATAGAGAATCACAGAAAGTTCATACGCATGGGAATTTCAATATATACATAATACCACTAAACTAATAAACAATGCAAACACAACATTATTTACGGTGGTAGGTTGTTCGGAGTCAATCTATGATGAGTGATTTGGGTTTCTCCCACGAGAAGATGTCCCGCCCAAAGTGCCCATATGCACTTGTCTGTTGGTAGATGGGGTTTCTAAGATTCAAGTCCCTAAAATAGAAAGATATAAAATACATTTTATTAAAAACATAATTAACAGAGCACGGCTATTGGTCTAATGTGTTTGTGGTTTACAATAAGTGCCCCAAAGAATATGTAGTCAACTCCTGTAATACATAAAGAGGCTATCAAACCCATAAGAGCCTAAGAATGAATAGGCAAAAATTTGAAATTCCTTGACATTTCTAGGTTTTCCAGACAAAAATACAAGTTCCAGCAACTCAATATATTTGTGGCGGGAATGAGAAGGTAGCTTAGAATAGATGCACACACACATTAGCATGTAGAGGTGTAAACCAACTCAAGTGCAGATTATAACCTTAACCACACAGTAGAATTGTCCACTCTTCCGTATCCTTTGTCCTATTTCCTCCTGGCTCTTACTATATGCAGTAATCTTGCACCTTTTAAGTTCCTTTCCAATGATTGTTACTTTCTTTGCTGGGTTTGTGTTTCTAGCAAACTTTACTGTCTTGCTCTTTTCCACATTCATATCCAATACATATTGTTCCATCACTCCTGTCCATTTAGCTTCCCTGTTCCATTCCTCTTTCTGTTTGAACCAATCAGTGTGTTATCTTCTATTCTTACAAAATTTTAACATTTACCATACGCATGCCATATTTGTTCCAGGATCCCTTCGCCAACTCCCCTTTTTCTTGAACTCAACCATAATTATTTTCTTTTAGTACTTTTTCATAAACTTTCTTTTTTGTTAATGAAGGCTATCATAGTATCTTTACCATATTCCCAACTTTTTTATTTATGGACACACCCCTTTTCCTCCAATGTTCTGGTATATTTCCTTCCATACTGCTCGCACCACTCGGTATAACCACTGTAATGACATATTCCATACTTTGTCGAATTTTTAAGTGTCTCATATGTTCTTGTTTCTTTAGGTGTCCTTTGTCCTTTAGTTTATCATCAAACTCTCCCCCAAGATTTCTTCTTTGCCAAATTTATAATTTTTCTTGCTGCTCTGGTGAGACATCTCCATTTTTCCTCCTTTGCTGTTCTATCTTGAAACTAATATGCCATTATTGTGTTTTTCCTTTTTACAGCTTCTGTTATGCACTCATTCCACTATGGTGTTTCTTTCTCCTTCCTCTTTCTTGATGTTCTACACATCTTTTCTGCTGCTTGTACAAATTGTTCTGAAACGGCTCCATTCTTTTTCCACTGTCATTCTTGGGTAACTCAATCTTTACTGTGCCCTGGAAAGCTTCTCTCATCGTTCTGTGTGTCAGTTTCAAGAACTTGATTCTAGTAAGTCTACTACTCATCCTTTGGCCTAGTTGGAGTTTTAAACAATCAAGTAATTAATCATAATATAATTCTCACAACCTTAAAAATCTATATAAAAAAAATCTATCTTTAAACTAATCTAAGTTCACATAGCAAAATTACTATGGTTTAGCTAGCTATGTTTAAACTTCATATTCAATCGATATGTGTAAAGTTAGCTTTAATAAATTAAATTAAGCAAATTATTTGCCGAATGGTCAACTTCTCAGTTTGTGTTATCATCATCCATTAATTCAAGAGTAGCAAATACATTGGACATCACTGAAATCTCCCAAACGGCAACTTGGTTAGCAATGTTCACTCACACCTGCAACTTGGACATGAAAACCATAATGGCTAAAACAACACTTTTTTTTTATCATACTAGAGTTGTTTAAATAAACTAATTTGTTTAAAAAGTATTTTTATAACTCAACAATTTTTTTTATTTAGTGGTGAATGAAAGGTTAGGTGGGATAATTTTCATATGTAATATTGTGCACCAAAATAGTTATTTATTAATACTATTTAGCACCGCGTCTTACTACCCGTTCGGGTTATACGCTTGAAGTACTAATTACGCTAATGGATTAGGAAGGTTACGAATACATTAGTATTGAGTAGCAATTATCTTATGTCAAGTATATATCTTTCACTGAGCAGTTATTGGTAAACCATTTAAAATAAGTATTTGCAGGCGCACTGCACTGTACATGTAATAAAATTATTTTACCAAACAAATGTTTTTGGAGCATCTATACTAATATAATGGAAGTTCCTGAATAAAATAAGCAATAACAACCCAATATTTCTATCGTGTTTAAATGAAATTGTACACAACTTACATCATATGTACCAGGTATAGGTCTGCGAGGTCAGATTTTTTCATTCCAGTTCCATTCCATTATTAGTAAGAGAAAAAAATCTCTCATGCAATGTTGATCAACACTGATTTTAGACAGGATAACCAACATAGTTCACTCACACTCTATCCTTCCTCGTTTAATTGCTTCCAATCCTCTGCTTTGCACTTTCTGTTATCTGCTACTTAGCCTCCCTTGAGGTCATTTCCTACATACTTCATTTCAACCAGCTTTTTTGGCAGTCTATTTCCATCCTCATTACATGTACATACCATCTCAGTCTTGCTTCCTCTATCTCATGTATTACCTATACCACCACCCTTTCCTAATTATGTTTCTCCTCAGGAGAGATAACATTCTCCTCACAAACTTCATTCATATGACCTCCACATTCCTAGTTTATCTTAAATTCAATCTCCATGTTTCTGATACATATGTGTCAATCGGTATGACATACACCCTATAAAGCACCCTACACTTTAAGGGCACTTCTCTTCTCCTCATGGATTGGCAAACTGCCTCTCTATTCCCACCCTTCACCTTAATTGTGCTTTTAAGATATTTCATATTCTGTACTTTTCTCAAATCTACTCTATCCAACGTTATAGCTTTATTAGGCTTTATCTCGTCCTTGTCATTACCATCACTTCACCATTATAAATTTCACTGTGGCATTTTACTTTTACTTTCTCAAGTATTTTTGCTAGTTTCGGCCACCAGATTACCAAGCCTGTTGTGTCGTGGCCTACACCTGAGTAGTAGGACTGCCATTTATAGGTCCTCATGTAGACTTTCTCTTGGTGGTAGCCTTCCCTGAGGCGATGGGTGATGATTTAGCTCATTACTAACCCTCTCACTCACAGCAAGACCCTTTTCCAAGCTTGTCTACCAGTCTCCTGTCTGCACCTAATCTGGGTTCAACCCAACCTCCGCCAGGTCACTCAGGTCCCGGGGTACACCACTCGGCGGTAAGATCAGGATTGAGTATGAGAGGTTACACAGAACCCACTAAATAGGCTCCATGTATTGCACGTCACTACCCCCTTGTGGCAAACATGACTATTATATATAAACAACAGTTTCAAATGATTTAGATAAAAATAAATTTATTTAAAGAAAAACTTGAAGAATTTTTTTTTCTAGATCTATCAAAACTAATAACATCTCGTCATGCTTCCACAGTCCAGACTATTTTACTCTCTTCTGCTGAAGAAAGGGAACTGATGTACTCCAAACATTGAACAATAATGTGTTTTTAATTGTGAACTTTATGGCCTACAGTTTTGTGTTAAGTGTGTAGGCCTTACCCTTCTATCCTTCTTTCAAAGTTTAATTTAAAATATACGTTTGGCGCCAACTTTCCTTTGTAATCAATTTTGACACCTTAAGTTATTTTAGTTCACTTTTCCCAACTCCTTATTAAAATAATAAGCTTACTTGACAATTCTCCCTGGACGGAGATCAAAGTTTCTTTTGACAATTCCAAGGAGTTCTTTTGAAGTTTTATTTGAGGTGCCATAGTCGAACACAGTAATGGAAAGTGGTTCAGCAACACCAATGGCATACGAAACCTGCGGACCAACATTACATTTGACAATGAGCTTTATTTTAGTGTTAATATCGCATACATACAAAACATTAATGAATTTCTCAGATTTTTTTTTTAGATCATCCCCACGGTCAAGAGTAGCAAATACTATAAAACATCATTGAAATTCATTTTGTCTATAGCTAACAAATGAACATCTCATTCCTTAAAACATATAAAATAGTTTGTCAAAGGCAACAAGAATAAATGAAATTTGAAATTATTTTATCTTTGTTTATCACCCATTGTTATAAAACACTTTATGTTCACTAACTAAACATTTTGATAAATCTTTATTTTAAAGCCCGGAACACAGGGAACTTATTGTAATAAAAAGCCATTCAAGAAATTTTAACTTAAAGATAGCATTGGGCTAACACCAAAAATGTAAAAGATCTGCTTTGGACAACTTATTATATAGACCCCCTAAACTATACTGTTTCAAGGAATAGAACACGTCCTAGATCAGCTATTTTTATTATACAATTTTTCCAATGTTAACAATAGATAGTACTATCTGCCAGACATGAACTAATTAAATATTTAATAACATATTTATAAGGCATCAAATTATTAGTATAAACGTGACAATTTAAAGTTATATTTGCAATATAAATACAAAGAATATAAACTCAATATATTTATCATTGATTTATAACTATCTGTTACTTTTCTACCAAAAGCAAAGAAACTATTGCATTTCTCACAATATTGTATGCAATCACATATGCCATGTGAACGATCCTGTTGAATGTAACCGATGGGACCAAGATTTAGCACAATAATTTGTATTGGATATACTTAGCTTTAAATGTATATTGAATGGTAGTGTCGTCCTTAATACTAAAATGCAGGGGTGTCTCGAATCCTAGCAAATCGTTATAAATTTTAATGATTTACAAATAGACCCACATTACACAATAAGCCTAAACTATGAATTAAGGTTTATTTCAATCATGCTTTCAATTTTGATCAACCCCTACCCCCCCTCGCAAAATACAGGTTAAAATCCAGCCAAATTAAACAATCTACTCATATTATTGTTTAAAAATCAAATTATCAAAATTTGAGGGTCTTTTAGTTATTTTTAAAAGTGTTGTTAGATTGGGTTAAGTTTCTAAAAAAACATGTGAAATAAACAGATTAGGCCTATATATCCTTTGATCAACTTTAATCATCATTAAAGGATATTTTATTGTATTAAGATAGCAAAAATGCAAAAGGATATTTTTAATAAAGACTAAAACAATATGCGTAACAATTAAACATACATTGGAAGTAGTGAATGCAATAATGCTTAAGTATGTTTTATTATTATTTTCTTTTATATCAATTATCGATTCTTGCGATATATTGATTTCCGAGAATACATTCTATTTAAAACACGAACATATTTTCGACTACAATATGTTCGTTCCCATTTAATAAGGCAGGACTACGTTTGAATATTTCTACAATTACTTCAATAACATATTTTTAAAAAATAATAAAAACTAAGTTAAAGTCGATTAAAAAATAAATAATGGATTAGCAAGTCGTTGATTGATTCTTAAAACTCGAGAGCGCTTATTAAGTGATCAGATTACCTGAATCGATTTTAAACAAACAATCAATATATGATACGTAGGTCAATAGGGATAAATAAAAAGTTTTATCGCTGTCCGACTGTCGACATTTATTTTTCATGAAAACCCAACAAAATATCTAAATTAAGGATCGTATGCAATAAATTGGGGCTCTTTACATAGTTGTAGATTATTAAAACCAGTTGGATAGTAAGAATTAACAGTATCCTTATTTTAACCATCACTCGGGCAAGTAAACATATACGTCATGGTGGCCGACTTTGTATCATCCGTAATGAATTATTATTTCTGTTAAAAAAAAAGCCATGATTTGTTTAATTTATATCGAGTTTATTTGTAATTATAGTTTTGATTTTCAGTTTTTGATGTGTTTATTAAAGTATTTACAAGTTTGTTCGTGAAGTGAAAGTTTATAAGTGAGCATGTGCCGTAATGGTCGAGTCCAAGTTTCCCATAGAGGGGGAGGATAGGGTACAAGGCACGTAAGATTTTCCACACCTAATAATTTATTTTTTTAAAGAAGATTTTATTAATGTTTATCTCTTTTGTCTGACCAAATAAATACTACGGATTAAGTTGTCCTTTTAAATTAGGCCTAACTAAGTAATTTCTGAATTCAACATATTATGCTTGGTTTGAGGTGAAAGATTCGATCATTGAATCCAGTGAAACGCCGAATCCTCGAATACTTGTCAGGATTCGGTGGATTCAAAGATTCGAGTGGACCATCTCTACTTAAAATCTATTACCTGAACCAGACAGCGCCTGCAAAGTCCTGCCTTGACAAGGGATTTTGCCACCCAGCGAGCAGCATAAGTGGCCGAGCGGTCCACCTTGGTAAAGTCCTTACCAGAGAATGCTCCCCCACCATGAGCCCCCCAGCCACCATATGTGTCCACAATGATCTTACGCCCTGTCAGACCGGCATCACTCTGAGAACAAGCACAAACA
Source organism: Timema douglasi (assembly GCA_901482245.1). Taxonomy (NCBI): domain Eukaryota; kingdom Metazoa; phylum Arthropoda; class Insecta; order Phasmatodea; family Timematidae; genus Timema; species Timema douglasi. Next base: position 29,616 of record CABEEJ010002671.1, read on the forward strand.
TAAAGTTGGCGGAGAGATTCAAAACTATTTTGTTAGTTGGAGATATATTTCATTTAATAGTACTTTACTGCAAATAATTTAGATTTTTGTTGCTTAAACATTATTCTGTGATAAACATAGGTGCACAAAGCGAAACAACTCCCTATAAATGTGAATTCTGACATTAAATATATTTAGAAATGGGTCGAATCCACTATTTCTCGAATCCGAATCTACATTTTATTTTCAAATCTCGAATCCAAATCCTAGAAAATTGTTATAAATTTTAATGATTTACAAATAGACATACACATTACACAATATAGGCAATTTTAATCAACCCCAACCACTCCTCGCAAAATACAGGTTAAGATCCAGCCAAATTAAACAATCTGGACTCATATTATTGTTTAAAAATCAAATTAATCTAAATTTGAGTGTCTTTTAGTTATTTTTAAAAGTGTTAGTATAAATTAAGTTTCTAAAAACATGTGAAATAAACAGATTTAGCCTTATCCTTTAATCAACTTTAAATATTATTGAAGGCTTATAATTGATTTTAATAAGATAGCAAAAATAAAATACAAACTGAACAATTAAACATACTTTGGAAATGTTGAACTAAATAATGCTCAAGTATGTTTTATTAATATTTTCTTATATATCCATTAACTATTTTCATGTAGAAAAAGAAATATATTTGATTCTTGCGAAAATTTATACCTATTTGCGAGAATACATTCTATTTAAAACATTTTTGACAACAATATGTTCATTCCCACTTTATAAAGCAGGGCTAAGTTTGAATATTTTTACAATTACTACAATAACATATTTAAAAAAATAATAAACTCGTTAAAATCAATTTTAAAACAAATAATGAATTAGCAAGTCATTATTTGATTCTTAAAATTCAAGATGATTTAAGTGATCAGATCACCTGAATCGATTTTAAACAATCAATATACCATACAGAGGCCAGTAGGAATAAATAATTTTATTGGTGTCTGATGGTTGACAGTACTTATTTTTCACTAAACCAAACAAAATGTTTAACTTGAGGGTTGTATGTAATAAAATGGGGTTCTTTTCATAGTTGTAGATAATTAAAACCAGTTGGATAGTAAAAATTAACAGTATCTTTATTTTAATCATCACTCGGGCGAGTAAACATAATTTACGTTATGGTGGCCGACTGTATTGTGTGTAATGGCCGCTGTAATATGTTCTTATTTCTGTTTAAAAAAAGCCGTAATTTGTTATACTTATTTAAAGTTTATTTGTTTAAAAATGAGGTGGCCCAATGGCTAGATAATTTTATAATAAAGGAAAGTGATAAAACTAAACTATTTGTAATTCTAGTTTTGAAAAGTTTTAATGTGTTCATTAAAATATTTGCAGGATTGTTCATGAGGTGAAAGTTTTAAAAGTGAGCATGTGCTGAAACGGTCAAGTCCAAGTTTACCATAAGGGCGGGAAGGTACGGTAATAGGCACGTAAGATTTTCCACACCTAACAATTTTTTTATAATGATTTTATAGATAGTAATCTATTTTGTCCGACAAAATAAATATTACGGATAAGTTGTGCTTTTAAATTAGGCCTAAGTAAGTTTTGAATTCAAAATAATATGCTTTGTCTATGTGATGAAGTATTCGACCATCAAATCCAGTAAAACACCGAATCCTTGAATACTTGTCAGGATTCGGTGGATTTGAGTGAACCATATGTAATTGAAATTTTCATTTTATACTTTCAAAGGAAGTTTTCTCATCTCATAATTTGTACCTGTGGGCCTCCAATGACAAACATGCCACAAGGGTTGATGTGGAAGATGGTTTTGTCGTCCAGGTATTTCTTGGGGATGACCTCTCGTACAACCTTTTCCATGACCTCATTCCTGAGGTCCTTTAGGGTGACTTTTTCTGAATGCTGCACTGAAACTACCACTGTGTGGACTCTAGTAGGGATGCAAGCTCCGTTAGACATAAAGTACTCGCAAGTCACCTGCAACACACACATACTTTAAAACTAATTTCATTATGTATTGGTATCTTCATTTAAAAGGGAAAGAATGTTTGCTAAAGGAACTCCTACAGCCAATGTATCATAATCAATAACACCTACTTTTTGGACCGTGTTTTCAAAAAAATCCTCTTTGAAAGAACAAAAATTTGTTTCATGCTCTTAGTAACAACTGCTAGATATTTTTAGGTTGATGAAATAAATATATGTATTTATTACCACGTCTTAGTACCTGTTTGGATTATACGTTTAAAGTACTAATTACGCTAATGGATTAGGAATTGGGAAGGTTGAATTAGAGGAGGTGGACCCGCGTTTGCGTGGAGGGAAAGTGGAAAACCATTTAGGAAAAAAAAAACAATTCACCCGACCGAGATTCAAACCTCGATCTCCCCATCCTCAGCAGTCGAGCTAACACGAGAAGTGCGTTAGCCAACTACGCCACCGAGGTGGGTGATAAAATAAAACTGTTTATAAATACAAAATTCAAAGTTTTTTAACAGCCTCATATATTTTGAATAAAATTTAGTTTATGCCAAAATTGACCTAAATAACATTTTCCATATGCATTCATTACGATTTAAAAAATTAACCTTTCATTTAAGTTTATTTGTTTTGCAACTTAATTAAAATACCTAAAATATTAAGCATATTTGAAAGAAAGGACACGTTATACATTTAATAGTATTAGGAAAACTACGAGGTTTGGCTATTAACATTCCGTCGGGCGCAACTGATCTATTAGGCACACCTCGAATTCTTTAGTTTGCCACACCCCCTCAATACGTCATGTCGCCTTCTCCAGCCTGGTAGCTTTCTCACTTCGAGTGTTACTCACAGTGGCAAGGTCAGTAAGTGATTCTCTTTCTTCGTTTATGGCAGACAAGTCAAAAGATCTAATAGGCTCATTGCGCCTGATTACGTTGCAGTTTGACAAGTAAGTTTTCTCATTCATTTGGAATACTGTATCACATATTTACATCAGTAATTTCATTTTATGAAATATCTCATGATTATCGATACATAGGAGTGTGTTTTTTGGCTGTGTTCTCTCAAGCACATTGCGTCCGATTATGTGATTTGTTGCGAAATGTTTCAATATTTTAGCCAGAAATTATTTACAGACATACACACAATAAACATTCATGGTTTTTTGTTTGTTCCAGACAAAAAAATGTCGAAGAAATTGTACAATCCAAATAAATCCGAAGACCTAGCAGAAATTCACCGTTTATTGGAGGCGTCTGATGAGGAATTCAGGGATGAAAATTTTGAAAACGAAAGCGACATTGATTCAGAAGATAATGTTGAGGAGCGTGAAGAGGGATCGGAAACTGAACAAGAGGGTAGCAGTGAAGATGAAGACGAAATTGAAGAAAATCGCGACTTTTATATGGGAAAAGATAAAGTCACAAAATGGTATAAGACTCATCGACAAAGCAAAGCTCGTAGGATACCTCAAAACATCCTGATTCACTTACCTGGGGTTATTGGAGCAGCAAAAACAGCAAAAACTCCTGTGGAATGTTGGAACTGCTTATTTACAGAGGACATTCTAAATGATATTGTAAAGTATACTAATCAGTACATAGATAATATCAAAGAAGCATTTTCCAGAGAACGGGATGCAAAACATACAGATTTAGTTGAAATACGAGCATTTATTGGCTTACTCTACTTGGCTGGTGTTTATAAAGCGAATAGACTATCCCTCGAGGAATTATGGGCAACAGATGGCGACGGCATTGCCAAGTTCAGTCTTGTCATGAGTATCAAGAGATTCAAATTTCTCATACGGTGTCTTCGATTTGATGATCGAGAAACAAGATCCGCTAGAAAGGAACTGGATCGGCTCGCACCAATACGTGATATATTCACAAAATTTGTGACTAATTGTAAAGTTAGCTACTGTGTTGGTGAAAACGTCACGATAGATGAAATGCTCCCAGCATTTCGTGGCAATTGTCCTTTCCGGCAATACATCCCTTCCAAGCCAAGTAAATATGGGATTAAAATTTTCTCCCTAGTAGATGCGAAAATGTTCTATTTGCTCAACATGGAAATATACGCGGGAAAGCAGAACGAAGGACCCTTTTGCGTAAGCAACAAAGCACCAGATTTTGTGAAAAGGTTGGCGGAACCTTTGTTTGGCTCAGGAAGAAACATAACGGCCGACAACTGGTTCACACAAGTGAGTCTTCTAAATGAATTGAAACTAAAGAAACTCTCCTATGTTGGAACCATCAGGAAAAACAGGAAAGAGCTACCAAATGATTTCATAGCCACCAAAGCCAGAACACAACACTCTAGTATTTTTGGTTTCAGTAGTGATGGTGATACATTGGTATCCTATGTCCCAAGAAAGAACAAAAATGTCCTCCTTGTATCATCATTGCATGAAGACGAATCAATTGATGTTTTTACTGGCGAGAAACAAAAACCAGAAGTAATCAGTTTCTATAATTCAACTAAGTTGGGAGTTGATATTGTAGACAAAATGTGTGGTGCATATAATGTGTCTCGAAACACAAAACGGTGGCCCATGGTAATTTTTTTCACAATGCTAAATATTGCTTCAATCAATTCCCAGGTCATATATGTCGGCAATGGTTTTGCAGATCTGAGAAGGAGACTGTTCATAAAACAACTCTCTAACGAACTTGTGCTTGGTCAACTTGCTCGACGAAGTCTCAAGTCAATTGGGATGCCGTCGAACCTTCAACAAAAACTGAAGAGATTCGCTCCGACTCAAGAACAACTGAATGAAACAGAACAACAATTACCTCCGAAAAGACGCAGATGTGAAACTTGCACCTCAGAAACTCATCACAGGAGATTAAGTCAATATGAATGCAAAAAGTGCCATACTGCTACCTGCCTCTCACATGCTGTTTTCATGTGTCCTCAATGCTATAAAAGAGAGGTAGAAGGACATATCGATGATGAATCAGATTAATGACCAATTTTCTAGTTCCTTATATTCTTGTTCTAATTCAATGCAATTTTCATTATTATAGCTCATGGAAAAATGTATATTCATTTTCTCAAATAAACTTATGTTATTTTCGAAAAACATGACAAACTGTTTTATTTCTCCTCTTTGGTGTTTGTAGTTGACAATTTTTTCGTAAGAAAATGTGAACATGCGTAGAAAAAATTAGAAGATCAAAGTGTACTTCCCAGGCTCAATGCGCCCGATCGTGTTCTACAACATATTGCGCCTGACGGAGTGTTAAATAATTGGACAGATGCTTTAAAATTTGTATTCACCAAATTACTCAATGAATATATCATCTTCAATGTAGTCCCCTCCTCGATCTCTACACCTTACCATAGAAATCTTCCACTGTTAGAAGCAATGTTATCTGAGAGGCTGTTCATGAGCTTAGTCACCTTTTCCTTCACAGCATCAAAAGATTCTAAACGGGTTCATTTTAGTGCAGACTTGATCTTCGGGAATAAAAAAAATTCACACGGTGTTAGATCAGGTGAGTAAGGTGGATGTTCCAACACCAGAATCTTTTGATTCGCCAAAAACCTTTGGCTAGACAGTGCTCTATGTGCTGGTGCGTTGTCCTGATGAAGAATCCATGAGCCCTTCTTCCACATTTCAGGTCGTCTTATGAGTTCACGAAGGGTTGTCAAAACCTCCTTATAGTAAACGTGGTTAACAGTCTAACCTGCAGGTATCCAATCAATGTGAACCATCCCTTAATCACAAGTTATCACATTTTCTAAAAAGTTTGGATCAATTTCTATCTTATGAAGGATTTCAGCACTAATCTTCATTCGAGTTTCCTTTTGTTCAGGAGTAAATAGTTTTTGCACCATGTTCGAACAATTTTTTTTCATGTGTAAATTTTCATGTAAAATTTTTTAGATATTAAGTCAGCAATTGCTAGAATGCTCAGGTGTAGATTTTTTTGAACAATTTCACTCACTTTATCAAAATTAACATCTGTTTTTGATGTGCAAGGACAGGCGGGGCGCGGATCGTCACCGGTCTGTTTTCTCCCTTCCTTAAATTGTTTAAACCAATCAAACACTCGAGTACAAAATAAAGACTGGTCACCATAAACTTTCTTTAACAAATTGTATGTTTATGTAGCGGATTTCCCAAGTTTTACAAGAAACTTCACCTTGACACACTGCTCACCTTTTACACTCAACATAATTCTGACAAAGCTCAGGTACATTAAGGTTACGGCTGAACTGTCGATCACACAACCTTGAAATTTGGAAGGTAGAGGGAGAAAATAACATACATTAATATCTGACCCTGCTGGTTGTTGCCGAGATTTCAGGTAAGTGGCAAAAATATGAGTTTGGTTATTTAGTAGCCACACCTCATATAAATTATAATTTTCTTTATAAGTATGTGTAAATTTTATCAAGATCTATGTAAAAAAAAGTTCAACTAAATTTTAAGTGTAGAGAGGATACAAAATGTCCCAGAAAACATTGTGAATTCTTCCATTCCTGACATTATGGCAGCCAAGAGTGCGGGCGGGAAATAAAGCAAATACGCTTATTGATTTGGCGGGTATTCTGTAACAAACTTAGGGGAAGGCGTGAGGGAATTGAACTGTAAGGAGAGAAACCAGTTTAGAAACACACGACTCATTTTTAAATTCAGCAAGCAAGAGAGCTTGAAAGATTTATAGTTTTATTCTACTATACCGTATTTGAGGGGAGGAACTAGCTTGCCAGTCAACTTATGTCTGTTAAGAGCTAGACAGGGGGTTGATCTTAAATGGGTGTTAAATAACTATTGAGGGGTTTCAAATCAATGAACATGTAAGAGGGGTAAAAAATTATTTTTTGCACTCTTCTAATAGTTAAATGTAACACATCTTTTTCAAAACCAATGAATATAATTTAATCAAAACTGTATTAAAATTAAATATGATTTGTATTACTGTATTGACTTCATACTAAAAAAACACCTCGGGTACAGACCTGGTTCTCTCTCCTCCCAATAAATACTATTATTGCCAATGGATCTATTCATTCTTGTGTTAATCATATGAATGTTCGAGTGGATAAATTATAAGATTTACTCTTAGGTTCATTTTTTTTTACAAGAATCAGATTATGATTTTGAAGGTAAAATTGAAGATTTGGATTCATAAAATAGTGTATCCAACCCAACTAGTTTATTCCCCCCAGATCAAGTTGGAAGGTCAGGGTTACTATCCCAGCCTGTTGCATTGAGTGAAGCTAATATAGATGTTTTCTTGGATAAACTCGCCTTCCAAGTTTAGTTAGTGTCCTTGATTTAGTGTAATATGTGAATGGTCTAAGCGTGCAGTAAGTTGTCTAATACTGAATGATTCTTTATGCCTGATATTTGATCTCATTTATAGAGTTTATTTAATTGACCAATGATAGTTTCGCAAAATTCCTTTTCAAAGAGATATATATTATTTAAATGCTTTTTCAGTTCACAAACCACACAAGCCAAAAAGTCTTATCCTTTAAAATAAGGGGAAACATGGCTCAGAACTTTTTTGAGTAAACCAACTTTTTTCTTAACATAACTGATTCTAATTTTTTTTAAATTTATATTTGACTTAATAATTTGTTATAGTAAACGTCAAAATATTGCAATATTACCAAATGAATACTTTTTAAACTCTTAAATATTAACCATTAATAAAAATTACATATTTAAGAAGCAGTTTATTTTTATTTATTTACTATGCTGAGATTTTAAATTTAGTACAAGTTAATGGTGGATTAGTTTTTAACTGTTAGATATTTCTTTAGGAGGTCAAATTTTTTAAATCTCCTGAACTTCCGCTGTGTATATAGTTTTTAAATATCACTTCATTCAAGACATTTTTGCTCAGACCTAACATATTTGAAATGACTGGACTACTATCTTTGCTTTATGCAAAAGTTTTAATGGACTAACATTTTATCTTGTTGTTAAACCCAAACAAATACCCCAAACAATCATCTTCAACGCTCAGGCACTACATTAGATGGGTATTTTGAAGGTTTACACAAGTTATGCATGTACTAGGAGATTGTGGAGTTTTGGCGTTGTTTGAAAGAGATATTTAGGGTAGATATGATGGAGTTTAAATGGTGGAAATGATTGAAAAAAAAAGAGACATTCTTAAGAATAGTGTGACTTATGAGAAATTTAAGCCTGTACTGTCCCCACCACCAGTCAATCTACCAGACCAACAGAAGCGAGGAAGGCAAAGTTCTGGAGGTGGAGGTATATTATTGTAGCATGTCTATGACTCATTCACCCCCGATAACAAATTGGACCACCAGGAGCCCCGAGGGTGGATCTAAGGAACATGCTGCTTTACAAAAACCACTAAAAAATGTAAAGTCATAAGGTTTAAAAACTGAAAAATAAATTTAAATTATTGTTTACCTAGTCAGTCTAACTTATAAGGTGGCAAACAAAATTAGAGAGCATGTTTCCACAGTGGAGTAGCTTTAATTAAGGATGTAGGAAACATGAGAAAAGGCCAAATTTCTATATTTGTTAAGAGCATCAGATGACAAACTTTTTAAATGAAGAAATAAAGTTGATTGGCTTGATAGCTATTAACTATTATGACCACATGAATAGAACTTTGCCAATGCTAATTTAATTAATTCCCAATGAACTTAAATTTTAAGTGTAATTCTTTTCTTTGACCAGTTAAAATGCCAGCAAAACCTTCGGTTGACTGAATAGAAATGTAATCAATGTATTTTCATGATTGTCAGTTGACATCATTATCATTTTTACTGCATTGACACCAAATAATATCCTAGAAATGAAATCAAAATTTGAGAATCCGAGCTAATTGGGGAATCTTGTTGAACACTTTTCACTATGAATCTTCTCTGGCAACTGATTCAAAGTCAGTGCTGGAAATAAAAGTTTGTATTCTGGCCAAAGCTAACAAGAGATCCACTTTCTCATTAAACAGGCTTGGGTTCAAGTATGAAGAGCTTCTTTATTTCTTCTAGGCCAAATTGAAGAATTTTTTCCTTGGTAGGCCAATCAAAGGTGAGGTTTCCAAGGAGGGTGTGACTCAAGTTGTTTTTTCTTCCAATGGAGGGGAAATGCTGTCGCCTGGAAACGGAAGTTTGAAAGTGTGCACTTTCCAAGGCACACACGCTGGTTTGAAACACATTTAAAAAAAAACTTGGCCATTTAACTAGAATTTTTGGCTGCATGGGACAGAAAATTTCATGCCTTGATGTGCGACAGTCCAAACCCGATGGACTAGGCCGAAGTGATACATCCTGTCGCTTGTAGGATAAACTGATCTAGCCTGATGTTTTTAGGCAGTATTAGTTTTCATTCTTCTTAACCCATATGATTAATCAACATTGGACAGTGCCCAGCTAACCCCTAACCTAAACCTGGTTTGGTCTATTAAAATTGTAGGCTTAACTTTATTTATCCTATGAGCTAGGCCAGGATTTCAGGATTATCAAATTTAGACTAGGCTAAACTAGTACATCCTGAGGCTCTTAGGATGTATCAATCCGGCCTAGTCCAATCTATTTTGTCCTGGAATCGGGTATGCCCGGTAACATTATATATATGGTCTATCCCTAGTAAGTATATATACTAAATTGTAGTAAGAATGGGACTCTTGAATTATTAAGAAAATTAGATAATTTGTTTGGATGTGTTTTGAGACTCAATCTTATTTTTTTAAATACCAAGTATGAATTGGTTTTCTAATGCTATTATAATGGTTTCTAGTGGTAAAGATTAATTTGATGGGGAGAACATAACAGAACTAGACTATTAATTTAGTACTTTTGAATGTGAACAAAATGAGAAGAGAAGAAAAAATCCTACCATGTGGGTAAGTTGAGACTTAGCTTAGCATATTTTATAAGATTTGGAATCTAGTAAAAGTGGATGAGACCCATCATGTGTGATCAGATTTTGTCTATTTGCCTTTTCTTTGGTTGTAAAACATAGGTCATTGAAATATTTTCTCATTTCATGTTATGTGTACGACACATTATCTTAGAGTGCCTATAATTGACTATTGTTGGTTTTTGCCTATTTTATTAAAAGAAACTTAACACGCCTATTTCGGCTTTGGCCTCTTCTTATGGCATAATTTTTCGATTAAAAAAAGCCTAGTTTCTTATAAATGTTAAGTTGCAGCATTCTTATTTGGAGAAGTTTGAAAATTGTTAAATAGTGTCCAATGATTGTAAATCAGGTAGAAAACAATGGGAGTTGTGGCGGACATCTTGAAAACTGTCTGTCTTGAACTTTAAGGGGAATCGTGCATAAGTAGAAACATTTTGAATTAAAGAATCTTTTTTTTTTCAACAAAACAGATTTTAAGTATTGTACTTTGATTAAAAAAATTATTTATTTCCTTTCAAAACTGTTTTAAGTTTTAACTCGTGAAAATTAGATGAATCAAAACCTATAAACAGCAAGGGTTTGATTTTTTTAATATTTGATTGACTGAATACCTAGAATTTTAAATCAAATGCAGAAAAGTTATGAACTATTATCTGACATGAGTGTTTGTAGCGCTCATGCTCCACCATCGCCAGCCCTCTAAAATACTGCCAAATTAGAGTATATGTTACACTAAGATCAAAGGACCTGGAAAGATAAGAAAGCTCGGCTAGTCTTATTCTCACCAAGTGCATCTAATTTGCTTTCTGGGAAGGTTGTCGATTGGCATTCAAATACAAGACGTATATACCGAGTATGTTTTTTCCCTAAATAGCTTCTTCACTCTTCCTCTATGTAAATGATGGTAGGCCTACATTTAATGTAAAATTCTCCTGATCACACCATTAAGGTGTGAAAAAACCAGCAGGGTAGTTTGGCGTGGTGCAAAAATACTAAATATTTAAAATAATTGCATGTTTACTTAACTTAATTTTAAAATAATATATATTAAATTTCAAAAACTCTCCGGGGCAACATTATAAAAACCGTAGATACTAAGTTTTAGTAGGATCAGTAAAATAGTTTAGGCTCTAGCCCAAAATATAGACAGACGGAAATGCAAAAACCACTTTTTCGGATCTGGAGGAGGGGGGGGGGGTGNGGGGGGGGGGTGTGTGTGTCATGAAACATTGAAATTCATCAAAATCTGGAGTTAATTTTTTTTTGACTATCAAATTAATTTCACTACTTATAATGTAAAGATAAAGTAAAAAGAGACATGTTTTTTATGAGAAAATAACTCAAATTGCATGCTATAAATTCTTTAGAACTTGTTTTTCAACTTCTATACAGCAAATAAATGATAAGTAGGAAGAGGATAGTTACTTGTGTCTTGGAGTCTGGTCGTGCCCACCATAGTTCTCCACTACGCCTCAGCTCTGCCAGCTTTTGATTCAGTCTGTGCGCCAACACCACTGTCAGTGGCATACACTCCTCTGTTTCGTCTGTAGCGTAGCCAAACATCAGGCCCTGACAATTTACAACCAATCATGGAAATCAGTCAGAATCAATACATTCTCTAAAAGTAATGATTAGTGATGTATATTAGTGTTGTCATTGAGGGGTCTGTGATCCAATTTTAACACTGTATCTGAGTGGAGAGTTGAGTTGTAAAGGTGTTTGTGACAGCAACATGGCAGTTGTCATAGTGCTGAGTGATGGTGTGTCTCTCTAGCATAGGGTAACATAACACTTTGCTTCTAGTAAATAGTGTAACAGACATTCATTAAGTTCTAGTTCCATGTTGGCAAGATACCAAACTGTACCTTTTTAATAATACTAACAACCAATCAGTCTTTCAACCATCCATCAGGTGACCTCACCCAAACTCCCTTATCCTAACCATCTTGACAGATATCAGATAGGGAGGGGGCTAACACCATTTTTAAGCTTAATTATCTTAATAAAAAACAAAAAAGTACTAGTCCTATTTTAATTTTATTTAATGAAATATGAGATGTTTTAAAGAGGTAAAATAATCAAGCCATATTAAATTATAGAATTAACCTCTAAATATAATTTAATAGTGACATAAACATTAATTATGGTAAATTCCAACATTCTTAACTACAGTTTTTTAAAAGAATTGTAAACACAGATTAGGATGTGCAGATTCAGTAATGTTTATAATTTTATATGTATAATCCACTTCCCATCTGCTCACTTCATGCTGACCTACCTGAGAGAGAAGTTAAAGCATTAATGTTCTTTAAGATGTACATAGAATAATCCTGCATTAGGCTTATTAGTATTTTAACAACCCTACAAAGCAAGGAGTCCTAACCTTTTTTTTAGGAGCCCTTACCTTGCTGACTACAAGAATGAGAAAGTGAAAGTGTGGAATTAAATTTAGCATGGCAAAGTGTGATATGATTGTAATGACGAGGAAAAGGATAAGGCCCAATAACGCTATTAAGTTGGATGGAGTAAAGCTGAGAAAATTACAGAACTTTTAAATATCTCAGAAGTGTGATTGAGGCAAAAGGTGGAATATAAAGGATGTAAAGAGAATAGGACAGAAGGGAGAGTTGTTCTATGGGTGTAAGAGATCTGCTATGGAGAAGAAAGTGCCCTTGAAGTGTAAATAATGTTGTACAGCGGGTACTTTGTATGTATTGTCACACATGCAGCAGGAACATGGACAATGAAGTTTGTGAGGAGCATGTTAGCTGTCACAGAAACGAGATTAGGAATGGGTTGAAGGATGAAGAAAGAATCTTATTAAACTGATCTGGCCAGACTGTGACAGGTGATTATGAGTATGATGAATTTTTATAAAAGTATCAATACAAATGACTCAACTTTATTAGATTAATTTCTACAACCAGTAATTATTTGACAATGAGGAGGCCCAATGACCACACAATAATGTAAATTGAGAAAATAAGAAAAGAAACTAGTCAAGTGAGAACTGTGTGGAGGGGGAAATATTGCAAAATGTGGGGAAAATATGTTGGCTTCTATAACAGAAAGTCACATACACACACACATAAACACAAGAGTTTCCATGCTTCAACATTATTGCCATTATCAAAAATTGGAGAAAAATAAAGAAAAAGACACTAGACTTGTCCAATTTGAATTAATTATTTAAACCACTGTGGTGATCTGAAGTTTGAGTAGAAAAAAAAAATGTCTCTGTAGAAATGCAATCTATTTAAATGACAAAGTAAAATAAATGGAATAGATTTCCAAATGAATAGGTATTTAAAATGAGAATTAAAAAAATTATAAGGAATTAAGAAAATAATCCACATAAAAAACAATAGGTATTAGGTCTACTTTAAAACTGAAATATAATCTTTAGCTGAAATTAATATATGAGAATTAATTATACAGCACAATGTGGGAACTTTTAAGCTTGCATCTACATAAAACACCTGTATGAATCAATGACAAACCATTACAACATGCATCATGCAACCAAACCTCCACAAAGCATGACTGTGCTAACTAATTGACAGAATACACTCAAATCTTTCAAAGTGTTCTCCTATTTATAAACATGGAGATTACAATACTTAACATTTAAAAAGAACACTTTGTTGGATAAACTGGCTACAAAAATAGAGCCTAGTAAAATTTTCACAATGTGCAATAGGTAATTATTATAATATTTTTTGTGAGACAAAATTCTCATTTATAAATTTAAAAAATTATATTATGAAAAACTTCAGCTTAAGATCCGATAGAGTTCTATTTGATTTTAAAATTCAAGTCAACTTATGAATGATTTAACTTAAATGATAGAAACTAGCAATCCATTTTCATAATCTAATGAACGATTTCATCACAAGATTTCAGGTCTTAGTATTGTGGCCAAATTCAGATCACATGAAGACTTGACCTTAGAAAGATACTTGTACAGTTCATTGTATTAATTAAGGATGTGCCAAGTTTATAACAGAAAAATGAATCAAACATTTATTAGCTTTAACTTCAAAACAAAAAATATTGTTTCAATTTATTTAAAAATATATAGTAAAATTTTTTTTTTAAATTGGCATTTAATCTTTCTCGGCCAAGATTCGAACCTAGATCTCCCAGTCATTGACAATCTAGTCTATAGCGAGAGCAGAGCCTTAGACCATGTGACCACTGAAGTTTTTTGTTAATCATTTGAAGATGTTTATCATGAATCATGTTTGTTGTTTACCATAAGTCATATTTATCACACAAAGTTCACAGTACTTGAGAAGTAAAACTTTAGCTGTAGCTAAATCACAATTATTATTAACCTTTAGCTAAATCACAATTATTATAACCTCATCAGGTTTGCCACTAGTATTTACAATGAAATTCCCTGACATTTCCAGACTAAAATATAATAGTCCCAACAACTCAATATAATGTGGCAGGAATGAGAAGGTAGCTTAGAAAAGATGTACACACATTAGCATGGAGAGAAGATGTGTAAACCACCACAAGTGCCCCAAACAGGGATTCAAACCTCAACCTTCCCATCATTACATACAATGCAAGTAGTCTTTACCCCAACTCCTTAAATTAATGATGACCACATTTACTAAAGATAAAAAAACTGAAGGGCCTGGGCGGGGCCTACGCTAGACATCGGGCCTGCATGCTTTTCCCCCACCACCAGTGTGACGTCAGGCCGAACGACGATCCTTTCCGATCTGTCACAACGCTAGTTCCCCCTGCACTGGCCACTGTACAGGTTGATTTATTGTTTAATTGGTTATGTGAGTTGTTTAAGAGGTGACTATAGTGTTGTGTTGTTTAACTAGTTCATTTGTATAGTGAGTGTTGTACGAGTGTAATCTGCTGTAAGTACACTCCGTAAAAAGGCCCGATGGCACCATTTTAACTTGTAGAAGAGACAAACCTAGATTAAAAATTGGTTCATACCCAACAATTTACCCTCATATTTGTCTAAGACCTTGCCAAAAAAAAGAAAGACAACAAGAAATTAAAATTCTTAAAAAACAAAAAGAAATTGAAATAGCTGGGAATGATAATATCATAAACTTTGCTGATTTAAGATTAAATGTTTCATAACACTATAACAAGGAACAAGGGTATTTAATCTTAAATTAAGAAAATTATTATTATTAGCACCACGTCTTACTACCCGTTCGGGTTATGCGCACTTACGCTAATGTGTAATGGTAGGGTGATTGTGAGATGAAATGAAGGACCTACAGTTTAACGTGGAATCCGAACCACGGTGGAGGCCTGGCATTCCTCACATTCACAAGATGTCTTGTCAGAGGTGAAGGAAGGGTTTGGTAATCAGATAAATCT